>JAMQGT020003620.1:0-45791 GCA_024447675.2 Pterophyllum scalare | reverse complement strand
ATGCGCCAGAACAAGCCCAGTATATGAAGGCCCCGCGCTTTAGCCACAGGACTTCAAGGATCTTGTACCAGTGTTGCAGTACCAGAGGTCCTGGGGGTGTTATGTGGTGTCTGCAAGACAGGGACTTCTGCAGTGTTAGCCAGGTGGATGTACTGTTGTGGAAATCTATGGTGTGCTAGTCAGTTTACTGGAGCCCATCCACATTGACCGGGCATATAGTTTGCTTATTGCCTCAAAATAACACTAAATGAATTCTATTATTATTCTTGCTTCTAAAAAAGGTTTTTTATTGGCTAATGTCAACTGCTCAGATTCATTCTTGGACTCATTAGCCACCAAGTATACAAATGTGTATCTTGAAGGAGGTTGGCCCGGACTAGTGTAGATCTGCTCTGGAACTCATGTTGACTATTGGCTTCTGTTATACTGTTGTACTACTTCCTTATTCTTTGGTAACTACTCAGGATTTTAAATACTATAGTACTTCATTAATTTCACACAGTGCATCATTAGTTCATTTTAGTTCACCATGCAGTGCTGGCTCTATGCAGTAAAAGTTGAGTAGGATTACATTTACATCTATTTACAGTAATGTGAAACAAAGCCTGCTCTGGATTTATGCACCCCACACCCTATGCTATACTTCCAATCTATCTTACTTAATGTTCTCATCCACCTGCAAACATCTTATTAAAATCTCACACACATTAAAGTTCAAACTCCTGAACTGTCAATATGTCCATACTTTATACAAAACAGGGATTTTTTTATTTTATTTTTTATAAAGTCGAGTCTGTGCAGAAAGATACACAGGTCTAATAGAGGTCTGATGCAGGAGGTTGATGAGAGTGCATCAAAAGCACTGTGACACCAACATGCCATACCTGGCATTTGATATGGACTGAGTCTACATTATGTGTAGGTGACAAGGTCCTGGGCCCTGTGCTCCAAAACAGAAATATTACCCAGAGTCCTCTGTGGTCTCCCCCTGTTTTTTTTGCCAGTGTTTCTTTCTCCAAGGCAAATAACTCCATTTGGCCAGAAAAACTCAAACCTTCCATTATTGCTGATGAAAGCAATCTTTTAGAACAGTAACCAGAACAGAAATTTAAATAAACAACTTCCATGAGCTAAAACAATTTTAGTGCCAGTTTACACTGATTAGAGTCCATTTTGGGTGGTGTAACATCAGCATCGCTGTTGGTTGTACAGGGGGAGTTGGCAGCTTTTAGGAGGCGAGCACATTTATTCTACGATGGTTATACAACATACAGAAGAAGTTTATGTTCATATATTTTTGATTGTCTAGATGTAGGAACTGCTTTAATAAATCTTTGCATGTGCAGTTTCTAGAGTTGCACAGCACATGCAACGTATGGGTTTGTTCCACTGTATTGACAACATAAAAAAAAAAAGCAGGATGCAGATTCTCCTCACTATTGTACTTTTATTTAGCTCATGAATTTACCAAAAATAAAAATATTTGTTTTGTTTTGTTGTGTTTTTTTCTATTCAGCTGTGTCAGGTTTAGGTTCTGAGCTATCCAAAGCACAAATGCATGATGTAAAAAATGATAGCATGCCAGGAGAATGTGACAACTGTTTACACAACAAATACAGACAGTCCATAAAGCCACTTTTACTGTTTGTATGAGCAAACACACCCTTTGCCTCTTATACAGTACAAATGTGATTACATTTCAGGTACCTTGTTCTAACTGGGAATTTTATATCTGTGTTTTCACATACAAAACAACCCTCTTAATTCCTACTTTTAACCCAAAAGCGGTGCCTATCAACACATCATGGATTTGTAGGTTTGATTCATGTGTAATTTGGCATACCTCAGCCTCTTCTCCCTGTTTCCTTTCCTTAAGAATGGCTTCTTGGCAGCCACCCTTCTACTAAGGCCATTCTCTCTTATGAGGCTTTGGTGAAGAGTAGATGAATAAACTAATGGGTCGGATGCATGTCTGAGGTCCTGTGTCAGTCTTTGCTGCATTCCCCCCCCCCCCTGTTTCTTGACACTGTAAATCAAAGTGTATCATATTTGATACATGAGTTTCTGTGAGTTTTTGAGACCTCTACATCATCAGTGTGATTTCTTTTATCTTGAAAAACTTTAATAAATTGCACAATAAATTTTGAATCAACAAAGTGCATAAAATTTCCTGATGTAGCAGTTATGATACAAAATAAAACTTATGTATGCCAATATTTAAGTTTTTTTCAATTTTACCTTCAGTAACCACTCCAGTTTTAAAAGAAATCAGAATTTTCTGGCAATTATTTCATGATTTAGGCTTTACAAGGTTAGGGACAGGACTTCTAGATACTGTTCATCTCCTGTGCATATCTGTTTAGGCTTTTGTCCACTACTTGTCCAGTTTCCTTAAATTTTGAAGGGCACATGGAACACCGTGCTAAGATGTGCCAAGTTTTCGGCCAATAGTTCTTTGGGAATCACCTTGCTGGTACAAAAATTGTATTTCACGATAGTCAAAGTGGGTTCTTTTTGTAGATTTAATTAAAGAAATGGAAACAAATTGTGACTGAAAAGATACAACTGAAAGGTGGTTTTTTTTAGTAAGTTATCTGTTATACGTAGACAAACTCGGGTTCATCTTTTGAGTTAGCTTCCTTTTTAATGCGCAGGACTGTGTTTATACATACTTTTCTGCTGCTGTGGTTTGTTTAATTTGTCTAATAACCATAATTGTTTTTGTTACAGTGTGTTGTCATTGTGTCTAAGGAAAGTCAAACAATGATGTAAGATACATAGAGAGAATAAAGTACAATGAAACAAACCAATCTGTTTAAAATATGCATTTATTAAAAATAAATTTGTAATCATGACATTTTTAGCACACTGTGACATTACTCAATTTTATTTGGTCTTACAAATTGCTCTTATGAAAATAAAATAGGATGATATAAAAAATAACAACTATAATCAAGCTTTTCAGTTGAAACAGAATTACAATCCCTCCATTATCGGAATAGTCAGAAAGTACACATACACACACACTTTTAAAAACAACTAGAGCTTAAGAAAATTGACATTTGCTTTCTGTAGGCCTGTTTCTTTTAGTTATTTCAGGGTAATGTCAACCTGATGTATTAAGTACAGTAATAAACCTGTCAACACGCTCTAAAATACAGTAGGGTGATAAAGTGCTTAATAAGTTATGTTACAATGGCACTTCAATGTCACACTCAGTCCTGGACAAGAAGTGCTTACAATATAAACCATAATATTAAAAAAAACCAATAGTTTTATAATTATCTCACACAGGTGTAAAATAAATGGATTTAATACAGTTTAAAACAGTTTTTTTTTTCAAATATCAGGACAAAAATGAAGAAAAAGTTGTTTTTTTTTTAATGGTCTTTGGTCAAAATTCCCCTTCGCACTAATTGAAATGCTTCCTTTCTATTCTGGCTGTAAAATCCTGGTCCTTTGTTTTGCATGCTGCTGTATCACAGTTTTCTTTTCTTTTTTTTCTCAGCTTTAGGTAGATCTCTGTTTCTGTTAAACATTGTACTCCTTCTCCACTAAATTCAATCTTTAAAGTAATTTTAGTGCGGAGGATGGTATTTCATTTTCTCATGGACATTCTGCCGTACAGTTAAAACTATACAGCTACACAAACATCATCAAAACAAAACTGAATTATAGATTATGAAATTATAAAGCATAAATTAAGCTACTGGTTCATTTGGAAGATTTTTTCAACAGATGGGAGATTCACCTAGAATCCACCTGGAAATCATAAAATTTTACATCACCTTTAGACTTTGAGAATCATAAATGCCAACGTGCAACAGTACATGCTCAATGACCCACCGACCCTACAGACCTTCACATTAACTGACACTGAAGCAATAGCTAAATGTTTGCTCACATTGCTGAATGACCTTGGTTTCACATGCTGTTAGAGCCACAGGTACCCAACTGATAAGCCGGCTTGTGTAAATAATACAGTGGAGATGCCGATAAAACATATTTCATCTGCATGCAGCATTGGCTGCCCTTTGACAGAATTCGGGGTAAATTTCATCCCAGTTTTTGTGCGCTATAAAAACAACTTCTTTCCTTCAGAACCTCACAATATGATCAGAATGTTTGTCGAATGTTCATGTATTTGCATTTCTCATACAGTCATCACGAGTTAAAGAAAAAGGCACATTTTAAATATATTTCATTGTTTTGAAAGCATTGCTTTAAAATAGCAGCATTTAGGTTGATG
The DNA here is from genome assembly GCA_024447675.2 of Pterophyllum scalare. Taxonomy (NCBI): domain Eukaryota; kingdom Metazoa; phylum Chordata; class Actinopteri; order Cichliformes; family Cichlidae; genus Pterophyllum; species Pterophyllum scalare. The sequence goes on along the minus strand of JAMQGT020003620.1, from coordinate 41,542 downwards.
CAGATTTGCAATGAAAAAAAAAAGTTCAGTAAAAATAGAAAATATATAGAATATTTTTGTTGCGACTACAGCACAGAACAGACTGGAAATGTAAAGTGAATTAGAAAAATATTGTAGTGCATTTTTTAACTTAATCCCAGCAGCATGTGAAAAATAAAAGTCGTAAGGTACATGCAAAACCTAAGGGTTTATATACATTTAAAAAGTGCAACCTGATGAGACTAACATATCAACAGTGTACTTTTTTGCATTGAAATCTCAACTTAGTTATTTTTTATGCTGTTTAGCATCCATCCACGCTTGATTTTTGCATCCAATGTATAAATTAATACAGGCATTTGCATCCATATATAGTCTATAAACTTATTTACCTTCACTCATCTCTAGGCACTGAAATGCATTCCATTCTTTGAAACTGAAAAGTGGATTCTTTAAAAACAGAATTGTTTAAAAAGAAATCAAAAAATTATTGTAAGCAGTAAACTGTATCATACCAAGATAAGTTATATTCTAGTGGTCTAAATTTTAGACTTTCCTGCTGTGTATCTTATCATATTCGCTTTGTGCCTATAACTTTCTTAATGTAAACCTACTGTGTGTCATTTTTTATGTTTATGTAAAAATACACACAACACACCTATCTATCTAGTACCTGGCATCAAACAAACAACCAATTTTTCAAAAACAGTCTAATAGCATCTTCTGTAGACAATTCAAAAAGCTACTCTTTTGGGTTCGATGATGATTTTCTTTTTCTTTTTTGATTTGGTGTATTGCCAGTCATTTGTTTTTTGCAGTGGGCAGTTTTCATTTTATAGCTTGTTGATGATGATTTTTGTGCTTCTTTGAGTTCATTTGAATACAACACACTAAAAAAATAAAATAAAATAAAGTAAAAATATTTGAAAAAAATAACTAATGAATTATGCCTTCTATATTCTGTTGTTTATGTGCATCCACAGGACTCCACTATCATGTCAGGGACATCTGTTTTGACAATGCTGTGCTGAGAGTTGAAGTAAACCATGGAGAGTGGTCGACGCTCGGTGGGAACGCAGCACGAAGTTGTAGCTGTGTTAATACCGTTGAGTTTGAGCTGGCTGAAGACACTGGCATGGAATGAGGATGCTATGCCTGGGGAACCTGACAGATGTTGGGGGCAATGTCCCATGCAGTAATTCATATGGTAGCCTTCAGGTGCAATGATCCACTCATCCCACTGGATGTCTTTAAACTTGATGTAGAAGTCTCTTCCTACAGCAGACTGTTACATCGTCACCACAACGCAGCGAGCGCTTCCTGAGCAAATGCTTGGAGTGGTCATCACGGAGACGCACCTGAGCCACCAGGAAGGGCTGGTAGGGGGTTTGAGCGGATCCATCTAGGGAGCAAAGGTTCTGTCCATCTTCTTCGCAGGTGACCTCCAGCTGGAGCCGATGTTGACCCCCGTCCAAGAAGGCCTGCAGGGTGCGGGTGATGGAGAAAGTGTGCCAGTTACTCTCCTTGACGTGCAGCATCTTTTCCATCACCAAGGTCCGATTAGCGCCTGAGCCTCCATCATCTGCAGAGAGGAAGACCTGGGCAAGGAGACGGGAATCCTGTTGAGGGTCCTCAGAGGCGCGAGCATAGATCCACAAAGAGGATTGGAGGACCTGGATACTTTGGCCACGTTCCTGCAGAAACTGAAAGGTAAGGCTAAGGCTGGCCTTGTCACTTCTCTTTGCATCATCTATGAAACAATGACAATTAAAAAAACACACAGAATGTTAATACTTTGAAAACTTTATAGATTATCACCTTTGTTGCCCATATAAAATGAATGGAAATATCAATCTTCTTACACCTATTTTAAACATTTTACCTTATGGTCAACCTTTCGCACAAACTTACCGCGAGCTCTAGAGAAAGTTTGGGCAGATTACATTTTTAGTTGATCTTTAGAAATAAAGAAAGAACCAAATATGAGTCCTGGAGCAAGCAGACATCTTCAAACTACAACAAATGTAACACAGTGCACTGTAACATTTTATTTTGTGAACACATATAACAGATATGGAGAGCCCTGGCAATTGGGAATCCTCTCATAGATCGCTTGTAATCACTTTGCAACCAGGCTCAGAATGTCATGTTTTTCTTGTCTCTTCTTTGGAGAAGCTGTCTAACCCTCTACATACAGATTCTTAGTGATTTTCTTTCATCTCTTTTTCTGCTACTGGCTGCCAAACATCTCCAAATCAGAATGTTACCACCCTATGTTTAACTGTTGGCATGAAATGAATTACATAATTCACTTCTAATTACTCTCCTGTAAACATTTTTGAAAGCACAACATACTTTAATCTGTTTACACCTTCCCTGATTTGCCCGGTGTGAATAAGCTCAGTTTTCAGGTCATCAGTCAGTTGTTTACTACACGCTTACAACTGATGAAGGTTTTTACTGAATGATGTTGAACTGCTTTTCAAATCCTAAAGTCAATTTAATTATTAACATTCTGAAACTTTACAATTAAAAGGCAGTAGGTTTTGCACATGCCCCGATTAGTGAACAACTATTTTCCCCATATGTTCAAGGTAGTACTGAAGTAAAGTTCCACTTCAAAAAACAAATAGTTCGCCAAGTGGTAGAAGAACTTTTGCATGCATCGGCAGGTACTTGAATCCGATATCATTACAATATTATTCTTGGAACTGCACCACATAGTAGTTACTTGACGCAGGAAAAGTCTATGAATCACAAAATGTTCTCCTGCCATTCGAAAACAGCTTTATAGCATAAAAGGTGAACACAAGACTTACTATATCTGCAAAGCTCACTATTTCATAGCCTTGATCTCTGGTTGGTATACTGCTTTCTAATGCAAGGATCCATCCTGCCTGAGCACCCCGAGTGAAGTTTGCGCAGTGCAGTGAGCAGCGCTACCCGGGGCACGGTATGAGTGATGTTTGGTTCTCTTTCAGGTGCAGTTTGTCCAGAAGTTGCTGCTTGGCGATTTCTATCATCATCCTTTCTTCTGCGTCTTTATCCATCGCTGACAACCTACAAGACGCGCAGCCCGGGGAGCAACTGACCCGAAGACCCTTAAACAGCAAGGGTGTCATCAAGAGAAACGCTGAGAATGACAAAGACGTTGCCATCTTCGACCTTTAAGTATTATTTGCGTATTTGCACTCGGGGTGCGTAGGTAACTAATAAAAATCTTCAAATCCTTTCCCCTCTGAGCTGTTCTTTGGAAATGAAAGTTTCCCAAATGTTAGCAGAGGTCCTTACTGGCAGCTTCTGAAGAGAGGAGCTGAGAAAAGTGAGTGATGTTTCACCCTCCTGATGGTAAAGATATCTGGGGTAATCCACCAAAACTGGTGACACGTTGGAAGGATGCACCAATGAGCGCATTGCGCACGGTGGAAATTACTGGCAAAGCATCTCTCTGTCCTCTCTCACAACACAGGCACACGCACAACACACACACAACACGCGCTCACATGTAGGCTACTGACTCATAGGCACTGCGTACAGCTAGACGTGTTACATGTTATCACACGCCACTTCAGATGAATCGCTACGCGAGACCTCTGACTAATTTTGACACGTATCGGGAAAGCCCGATAAGGTTTATCACAACAGGTATTTTCTGTGCCACGTTGCCCCACTTCAGTGCCCCTGGTACGTAACCTGCCAGTACTCTTGCCGATCAAAGTTGAAATGCTGTGCCCTTTGACCCACTTAGAGAAAATGCACGTCTCGTAGCTACCAATTGAATTACGCGGCCCTTAATTTAAAGTGCGGAAAAGCGCTTGAGGATATGAGGCGGGGAGCTTAACGCGGTATTTGAAGCATGTTCCGTCATGTTTCTTGCAAGGTGCCTTAATTTGCAGCAAAACGATGCCTCGTGTGTATGTGTGTGTGTGTGTGTGTGTATGAGAGAGAGATAGACAGAGACTGGGAAAGATGAACCATGCCTTCATGCCGGTACATGATTTGGTTGTTTGGATTCTCACGGCATTTTATTCGTAATAAAGCCCGAAATAGAAGTCACAAAACTACTGAGTCAGCTTGATATTTATAATAGTCGAGATAACTTTTAAATGTAAAAAAAAAACCAAAAAAAAAAAACACCTGTAGAGTGTATACACTTATACCGGCAAATCATTTTAAGTTAACCCCTTTTTCACCGGATCGGGGTCCAGTGAGAGTAGGAAAAATGACTTCCATAATAATTTAACATATAAACTGCATGCATATACACATAATTAATGTGTAACAGATTATCCTAGAAAGGGCACGTGTTGACTGTGTGAGTATCTACACAAAAAAAAATTGTATGGATAATAAAACAGGCTTTGATCCACGACATCAGTAGAAGCCATTTTTCATTTTATGTATTTTTCCCCCTTCCGTGTTCAGCATTAATGTTGAAGAGATTGACCTTATCATGTAATAGGAGGACTTGCCTGCCGACATGTGGGACATTTTGAGAATTACAACTAACTTCACCTTGTAGTACATTCGTGTCAAAGAATGTGTCGAATACAGTTTTATGAATTAAAAGTTAATTCAAATGAAACGAACACGCTACATTTATTACCTTAAACAGTATTTTTTCCTAAGTTTGAAAAGTCAAGGTGAAATCAATGTATTAGTAACTGCTAGTATGAATACAAACAATGTATATTTTGGTATGATAGATTTATTAGACGTTAAGAAATGTGACATCGTTAAACAAGTTGTCATGCATCCTGTAGGCTACGTATGCCTGCGACTCGGAGGTACGCCGCTGACGTCGGTGAGGGGAAAAGAAAGTGACGCTGACACACACAAGCCGGAGCCGTGACGGGCAATAGCATTTTATTTCTTTTTCTTTAATTTTGTGTCGTTTTATTCTTTATAGTTTTGTTGTTATTTAGCACTATTCCTGTGTCGGACTCGACCGCCGTGCTCTTCAGCGCTTGCTGTCTCGCGTTAACGTCCATGCTGCTTTCCCCTCACGCGGCGCTATTTTTGACAGTCGGGGTCGCGGTGAGCCAACTCAAGCTAGCAGCACCATTATATTAGCATTGGTAAGTCATTCGGAAAGCTTGCTAATCGTACTAGCTAGCACCTTCTATTTTGAGACCTGACAGTGCACGTACAAGTTTACAACAAGTCTGGTCGTTCTGTGAACCACGGCACACTCTTATTGAACAACGAGCTGTAATGTAAATGCTGTGTAGCTAGAGTCCACTGAAAAGAAAAGGCTAGCTAGTGGGCTAACGTTAGCTAGGTGGCTAATTATACACGCCGGACAAGGCAGGCTAATGCCTTGAGCTAGCTATTGTTAGCAACACGGGCAAGCTAATATTTTCAGTCAGCTGCACAGCCACGACTCTGACCAAACTGCCATCTGTTCTCTGCAGACCCAACTTGAAGGATTCTCCACGCAACTCAAGGCATACAGCCAACAACACGGTAAGCAGAACCGCGAAGATGACTCAAGATCCACTATCTTTAATCAGATATCTAACGTAACGTTAAGCACCATCTTTAAAGTCCGCCTTCTCCATGCCAGGCACGAGATGGCCATGTTAACATTTTATCATTCTAATCGTGGCCAAGATGCTTCACTGAAAACTATGATTTTCCGAAGCGATTAACTATTTGGATGAATAAGAATGAAGTAATTGTTAATTTAGTCTAGCGCTTCATTGAAGTCATGCTTAAAACACACATTAGATAAAACAAAGTGTTAGTTATTACACCTCTGCGTGTATATGTTTGTATAATAACTCAAGATCAGAAACTTTAACAAACAAGGTTGAGAGATAATTACAAACAAACAGAAAGTTACAGACCTGTAGTATTTGTATAGGACTGAGTGCCGGTGGGTTGTGTGGCTGAATCGAGATTTTACTGCATTGCTAAGCCATCTACATTGCTCTAAGGAATGTAAGGTTGTATTGTGTTAAATACTTTGCTGAGTTTGGTTTGTGGCATTCAAAACTAAGTATCAGTAATTGTAGGCCTTGGCCCTTCCAGTCTTATTTCTTAATTAATTTATTAGGGTGATTCAGAGCTGTCTTCTGATTTGTGTCCAAGTAAATTGTCTGTAAAACACACTGTTGAAAGGGATCCAAATAAGAATGGGATTTTGTCAAGACATACTTGACAAATGGTCATCACACTCCGTGCCTTGGCTTCAGCTCTTCTTTTTGAAACTCAAGCCGAAAATAGGCATCAACAGTGCTGTGACAAACAAGCTGGGATCACAGCACAGACTATCAAAGTGATTCAAACATCTGCTCTGGGAAAACAGCATGTGTGCTTGGGGGGGGGGAACCCATCATATCAATTGGTGTTGGCTAGTCATGTGATATTAAGAATTGGCAAGTGGCAGGCAGGGACTTCCATTTCATTTCCATTTGATGTTGAGATTGTCATGAAAATATCCCAGTTTTGTTGCTTCCAAGTGAGATTAATGGTAGTTCAGGGAGTCCACTGTTACTGCTTCATCAGCAAATGTGTCCCCATTACAGCTTTATTTGAAAAATATGTTTTAAGCAAAGCTGAGTCGGATTGCCGGTGTAAGGGCAGTATCATTGAAAAGTATAATTCATTGTAAGATCTGGTGGAGGTGAGTCATTGAATCAACAGTGTACTGTTGCTAAGGCCACCAATGAGAAAGATGGAGTAACCTGCCTCACTGTCAACATATCTCCCTCCCTTTACACTGCAGTTTGTGGATCTTTGTGCATTTCTAGGCATTCTGCTTAAATTTATAAAATTGTGAAGCTATGACTGTTTATGCCATCTTATAACATCTTATAACATTTATCAGCCCAGGTATCCATATCTGCTTCTGCCTCTGACTCTCTGTTTGCAGCAGCATAAGCAGAAGAGTGGCTTTTTCTAGAGAGATTTGAAGAGCTATTTATAGATCTCTGCCAAAGCACCAAGCGTGGTGCTGTTGCTGCTGCTCCTATCTGTCTCTGCTCTTAACTGCTTCTCGTCTCTCTCTCCATCTTCATTTATTCCCCCTTCTTCACCTGTTCATGCTTTTCTGAGCTCATTTTCTCATGATGTCTTCTCCTCTTAGTGTTTGTCAATCTTTCTTTTTTCCATGTCTGTCCCTCATTGCTTGCTTTTGATGTAAATTATCCATCAGACTAGAAAGAAGGTAAGAAAGACTGTAAGTCTGTCCTCAGATTGGGTATATCAGCCTGACTGACTTTAGTGCAGAGCTGAAAGTTTTTTGCATAATGGTTCAAAGGGAAAGATGCCAGAAAGTTTATCACATGTTGAAACTCTGTATTGAATTTTTTGTAGCCTTCATTTAGTCAAAGATATGGCTCATAGTCCTCACTCAGGCGAGCCAAATAATGGTCTGTAATACGCTGGTTTTGGCCAAATGAAGGTATTTTTGTAAAAACTTATTATGGCTGCTTTGAATTTTTGCAGTACAAATAACAGTTTTCTTACTGTTTCATAGTTTTACATTAGCTATGCTGCATGCAGAAACAGCAGCACCTTGTTACGTGGTTGTGTTCCCACTCAGTCTATCTGTGGTGTCTTTGGGTACTGATCCTTGCTCAGCTCCTCCCCTTTCTCTCTTCCTTCTTTCTAAGCCCTTCTCTTACTGATCTGTGAAAGAAGCTACCTGGCTGCTCAAGTGCAGAAGAAGCGGCTGGACTTGTTATGAGGCATTAGTGCATGCCATCCCCTTTATCCGAGTCATGTGGTCAACCTGAGGCAAACCTTTTTTCAAGGCCATGCTAGGATTGCAGAATCATTGGCTTGGTAAGTCTGTTGTCTTAAATTTAGCAAGGCTAGAAAGGAAGGTGTACGCTAAACATCCGTCTATTAAACGCCTCTGCCTGCTTATGCTTTGCGAGGCCCATAAAGCTCTTATGAGGTAACACTGCTAAGCACTGAGCTGCAATACTGATCTTCTGATGAGTGTATAAACTTTACTAAATTAAATTTACTGTATAGTTAGGTGCATAAGAATTTGGACTATGCCACAATGTTTGTAGTTTTGTTTGTGGGTGTTTCTGCCTTCAGGTTTGTCTTCAGTAACTCAAAAGCATCCTCTGTTGGTTTAAGATCAGGTGGCTGACTTGGCCATTGAAGACTATTCTACTTCTTTGCCTTGAGAAACTCTCGAGTTACATTTGCAGTCTGCTTTGGATCATTATCAATTCAGAATTCATCCTGCTCCTTCTATCATCAGTCACATCATCAATAAACAGCAGTGACTGGGTTCCACTGGCAACCATACAGACCCATGCTGTAACATTGCCTCCACCGCACTTGATAAAGTGGTATACTTTGTATCATGAACCATTCGTTTCTTTCTTTGTTTTCTCTTCTCATCATTGTGATGCAGTTAATGTTGGTTTTATCTGAAGTTTTTCCAGACCTATGCAGGCTCTTTTAGATGTTTTTATTGCAAAATCTACTTTGGCCTTCCTGTTTTGAGTGTAACCATTTTATAGCACCTTGTTGTAAACCTTCTGTATTTATATTCATAAAGGCATCTCTTGTAGACTTTGACTGCGATACCTCCTAGAGTATTCTTGACTTAGCTAAATGTTGTGATTTTTTTTTCTAAGACATACAGAGAATTCTGTGCTCATTTACTTCAGTTGGTTTCCATCTTTCAGTTCTTTTGGTGTTGCTAAACTGGCCAGTGAATTCCTTCTTTTTAAGAATGTACCAGATTGTTGATTTGGCCACTTCTCAATATTTTCCTGCTTTCTCTTGGACAAGTTTATTTAGATTTTTCAGCCTAATGACCTCATATTGAGAACTCCAGTGAACAGCTATCAAATGCAAGTTCAGCGCTTGAAATCAACTCCAGATCTTTTATGTTTACTTCGTCAACACAGAACGAGGAAACGGGCATCACCTTGCTATGAAACCATTTGTCAAATTACTCTGCAGATGTGGGACTATGTGAACAGTAACCATAATTCCTAAACAAAGAATTTAGTTAAAACAGTTTAGTTCTTTTTGAAATGTATGTTGGAAGATTGGCATGTTGGACTGTCTTTGTATTAGGCCCAAGCTTCTAAAAACAGTGTTTTAAGAAAATAAGATTTTACTGGGACTTAAGTGTAACACTGATCTGTAAAAATTATATTCTGACATGCTTTTGAACAGGTGTAGGCATCCATTTTTCTGATTTGTTCTTCTGATTATTGCCTTTTTTCATTGTTTTCTTTTGAAAACCTAGGTGACTCTAGGAGGTGCAGTTGTCTTTAGTTGCTTGTTTGTGGGTCTTTGTGCTATTCTACTTTTTTTTTCTTCTTTTTTTAGCAAGTAAAACATCTATGCCCGCTAGGGTTGAGATCAGATGATGTACTCTACACAGAATATTGAACTTTTTTACCTTTAGTGTCCTGGGTTACATTTATAGTACACATTTGTTATTGCCATTCACGCAGCTTTACTGAATTTGGCTGAATCTGAGGAGATACAAAATCTCTATACCATTCAGAAATTATCCAGCGTCCCCCCCCCCCGTCTTTTTTTCTTCAGTCAAATCACCAAAAATTAATGATAATCCAGTGTAATTGCAGGGGGTGCACACACTAAGTCTCCTGTTTTATAGATATTGTTGAACTTAGCTGCTCCACAACTACTTTTTTTTTTTTTTTTGGCAGAGTCTAATCCTGTGGTTTGCATTTTTTGGTGGACCCTTTTAAGTTGATATTACGAAATTCTCGCTTAAGTGTGGACTTATCCCCTGGAGTGTGTTCTCACTTCTGAAATATTTTGTAGACATCCAGGCCTGTTTATGTTGGAAGTAAGTTCTTTTTTTCCTCAGTGTACCAAAGTGTTGGGTTGACCAATGGTTCTGTTGTTCCTGTAGATTTAAGTTTTTGCAACCTAAGGATGTCCTTGCAATGCAAATCTTTTTTTTTTCTTCACAGCTACTTGAATGCAATTTCCAGATGGAGCACAGTCTTAACTTTTTTTTTATGAGATTTTGCCCTAGCTTGGTCACATGCTGTCAAGCCAGAAAGTATGAGACAACAGATCTTTAGGATGTTTTCCATGATGCTTAACTTTTGACTATTTTTTTTCACCGTATCTTTCAACTTCTGTTTGCGGGTGGGGGACTGCAGGGAAAACATGCAAATATATTGTCATGTGGGATTAAGGCTTTTCTTTGCTTATGTGGTAGTTTCATTATTTCACTCCATCTTTCCTTCTTCCTCTTTATTTTTTATATAGTTTATCTGTTACAGAAATTCTCTGTTTCACCAGCATCTGTCAGTACTTTTAGACTCATTTATTTTGTCCAGACACAGGCTACAGACAGTGACATCAGATTTTTCCATATAATGTAGAGTGATGAATGGTGACTAGTGTGTGCCCAGACTGTGCCTTCTGCCCATCTGCAGATAAAGTCTGTTTAATTATTGTGCAAAAAAAAGTTTGAAACCTTAAACTGTACCTGTAAAAAGAGTTCATCTATTTACTATAAGCTCTCATTAGAGTGCTACTGTTGTATCAAGTGACATATTAGCTGATCCAAGCAGCTTTTTAAAGAGCTGGGCTTCTTGTGCACCATGGTTTGCCTGTCATTGCAGTTACATTGTTTCACAAAGGCAGAGAGAAAACAAGATATGTAAGAGAGAGAGACAGAATCCACACGAAAGGGTGGGTTGGAGGAGAAGGGAGCGGTGCAAACTGTGCGCATGATGGCATAAGAGTGGTAGCGAGAGAGGGAGCCAGCTTGCAAGCAAGATTTTCTTTCTCACTGTTGTGCTTGTGCTTCATTCAGAAAAAGAAAGGGGGCAGTCGAAATAGTTGTTGAGGTTTTTTTTTTTTGTGTGTGACCATTTTCATGAAACCCATTAAGAAACTGGAGCTGATACTACGTACAGGCAGGAAGGGAACACGACAAGCTTGAAGACGGCAAAAGTTGAATGAGCTGAAGAGGCAGAGGTGAAACCCCTGCAGGAAATGGGATTCATTTAGGGAAGGGAAACTAATCGCAGCGTTGTCCAGATCTGCTTCTGCTGCTCATTCTCCTGCGATGATGTGGTTTTATCTGTGAGACACCTGATCTGACTTGGCTCAGATCCATAGAGCTGAACTCAAAATACAGAAAGGATGTACAGTGTAAGTGAATGTGTCTGTGTGTGTGTTTGTCACGGGGTGTTAATAATTTATAGGTGAGATTTTTAAACATGAAGCCATTGCTGCTACTATAATTAACTCTTATGATGGCACATTTTATGATTGCTCTATGTAAAGTTCCTGAACCATTTTTTCAGTGATGTCTCATTAAATATGATGTAATGTAGTCTACTGGAAGGTAGTTTCCTACAGTGTGCATACTGTTTATTTGATCAAACATGATTGCTTTAGCACTGAAGAATTTTACACATAAAAGCTTCTAAGATACTATAACGTGTGGTGTATTTACTGGTGTCATGTATGTACAGGGTCATGAAACATGTTTGGTGAGGTAATAAGGAATTCCCTTCCACTGTCCCTGGGTGGGAGGAGGGACAGCGGAGGGTGAGGGTGTGGAGTCACCGAAGTAGGTGTTGCTCTGCAACACCGTCATACTGATTGCGAGGGAGGGAGAGGGTGCAGAGGAAAAGGACAACCTATGGGCTTACATAAGGCTTGTTGACAGCACTGTATTTTGAGGCCCTGGTGTTCATCCTCACTCTCCTGAATTAAAATAGTGCAATAGTGGGTTGTGGTTATGACTGTTTATGAATGCACCTGGAATGCAGTTTACATTTATACCTGCTTGCACCAGTGTTCTCCTCCTTTTATTTGCGGAACAAAGTGTGTGGGAATGGAGAGAGGATGCAAGAGAGAGACAGCACAAGTGTGAGAGAAGGCACAACAGCAGAACCCTCTTGAATAAAAAATCTGTCACTATAAATAGCAAGCCATCCTCATGGCCTATGCACTGTTTCAGGTTTAGAAGACCTGGCTTTTCGTTTGCCTCACTGTTTTGGTGGTTATAACCCTGAAAAATCAGGCCCACCATCCTCATCACTTCCTCCATTTCATTCTATTTATTTATTTTTTTAACTTGCCGCAGATCTTCCTTGTTCAGAATATTGCCTGTTTTCTAAATGTCTTTCTTTATGTACATGCATGCACCTCTTTTAGCATTATAATAAATCAACATGCATCAGTGTCCTAAGTGATGCATCCTTACTGAATTAGATTGATGTACATAACATGGCAACAACATGACATAAACACACCATGTCGTCAGTTAGACAAGACAGATAACTACCACATCAGCTCCAAATTAAGTTAAAAAAATGCTCCTTTGATGTTAGGTTTCTAGAGCTATTGCTATTTTCCTTCTGCCTTTTTTTTTTTGACATATTAGCCCCTTCTATTATAAGACAACACAGACACCTGAAGTGAGGTGATTAACTTTGAATGAAATAATAAAGTTCATCCTCGCACATAATAAAAATGTGTGGGTGCATCCTTTCATGACCAGTACTTGTGCTGTTCATGACATTGGAGTCCTGCTCCCCAGGTAGTTAGTACACCTATAGCCTCACTCTTGCATACTGATTGTTAATGCGTGGGAAAAAGACTGGGTTTGAAACAGAGGAAGTATGAACGAGAGGAAGGGAGGGGGAAAAATCAATAGCAAACCCCAAAGAAACTGCTGCTGTAATTGCTCGTTATGTCAGAAGGTTTACACTTTCTCATCTTTAACTTTAAGAAAAATCTGAATTCCAAAATTTTATTCTAAATTGATAAATACAGACTCTGTAAAAATTTTTTTAAATTAAAAACAGCCTTAATAAGGAAAGCTCACTTGAATCCCATTTATCTCTTCTGGTTTCACTTTTCCCACTCACCTGTTCTTTTTTGTAACATTTCTGCATGAACGTGTTACTGTTCTAAACTGAAAACGACAAAACAACACTATTTCCAATAAAAATGTTGTTGTGTTAAAGGGGCCTTAATTTGTGTGTAACCTTTTGTAAATACATCTGTCACTTTAAGAATTGACAACTTCTCTGCAAATAAATCTAGCTGACACAAAAATATTTAATAAGTGTCAGTGAAGCTCTGAAGCCCATCTGCAATTATTTAAACAGTAAAATATAGAGTGAACTTGGGCTTTGTTCTGCTTTAGTGGGCAATTGACTTAAGTTAGGTCAGTGCAACCTTTTATCTGCTTTATGCTCAGATGAGACTGGGAAAGACACATGTTCACTTGGCAAATTTCAATGAAGAGAGAACCTAAGGAGCAATTGAAAGAAAGCAAAATGTGACAGCATAAGCCCTCTAAAGACAATAAATGCTATATTTAAATAGCACAAGTTTAGGGGTATGTCTTTTTGACATAATTAGAAGGTGATGATAAACTCAGAAAACAGATGCAAGAAAAACTGTAAGAAGGTGGGGATGGAAATTGCTATCCTTACACAGGCAGACTTGGGAGTGGTTGGCATTTACAGGTAAACAGATGGCATGGCACGGCACAGCACAGCACACAGCTGACCTGCCACCACTGTCAGGTCATCTGCGTGATTTAGTGAGTCGCGGCGCTGTGCAGTTTCTCTAATTAACAGTACTTCCTAATCTGTGCTGTGGCTGGTGTGGTGCCAGTACCATGCTAAGTCTCTCACAACTGAGGCCTAATTCTCTATAGAATTCACACTATCAACATTTCATGTACTAAGAGATTTTGAATTAGGAATCATTTTCATTATAAGTGGATTAGGATATATGTATTGCCAAAAGTATTCACTGACCTATCCAAATAATTGAATTCAGGTGTTTACTTCCATGACCACAGGTGTATAGATCTTAGGCATGCACACTGCTTCTACAAACATTTGTGAAAGAATGGATCGCTCTCAGGAGCTTAGTGAATTCCAGCATGGTACCACAATAGGATGCCACTGATACAAAAAGTCTAGTCATGAAATTTCACCAGGTGCCCACCTGGTGGCCGGTATGCAAAAAAATCCAACGTGGCCATCGGGTGACCTGTGTGCAAAAAATCCAATATGGCCACCATCAGAAGAAATGGCATATCCTGATCTCCTGTTACCAGTAGAACCTTGTATGATGCCACTTTTCCTTGGTTTTTCAGTACAATAAATCCATTTGAGGTTATTACTGAGCCATTACTTAGTGCCCAATGGGGGGCCACCTCAGCGGTGGTTTTGAAAACCTTAGGTCCATACCTTTGACCATGCCAAATTGCAAAAACTTGTCACAATGTGCACAATTTTTTCTGAATTCCCTCCCCAGTAATGCTCTCAACTTTGTGGGAACAGTTTGGGAATGGTTCTTTCCTGTTCCAACAAGACTGCGCACCAGTGCCCAGAACAAGGTCTATCAAGACATGGATGAGCGAGTTTGGTGTGGAAGAACTTAACTGGCCTGCACAGAGTCCTGACCTTAACCCAACAAAACACTTTTGGGATAAATTAGAGCGGAGACTGTGAGCCAGGCCTTCTCATCCAACATCAGTGTCTGACCTCGCAAATGCACTTCAGGAAGAATGGTCAAAAATTCCCACAAAACACTCCTAAACTTTGTGGAAAGCCTTTCCAGAAGAGTTGAAGCTGTTCTAGGTGCAAGAGGTGGGCCAACATCATATTAAACCCTGTGGATTAAGAATGAGATTCTAGCCATTCTAGTTCATATGCATGTGAAGGCAGACAAGCTAATACTTTTGGCAAGGCACCACCCTACCAATGCAACTAGAAGGTTGGTGACTAGATTTGATCGGAGGTTTTAATGATTAACTTTTGGATGATTAATTTTTGATGCACCTTTTTTTTTCTTGAAACTAGGGATCTGAATTTAATCCTAAAACTTTGAGATGCGTTGCAGTCCATCCTTGAAAACAACTCCTTGTTAACATCGTTGTTAGATTTTTTTTTTTTCCCATGATGACTTTGGATGACTGTTGACTAATCAGATACTGTGTTACTGACTTGTGACCATTTGAAGCTGCCTTAGCATGGAGACATGGGTGTGTTTGCTGATCGCCCCTTAGCGCTGCTTAAATTGTATTACATGCAGATCCTCTCTTCCATCTAATAGATAAGTCAGCAGTTAACTGATATGTTGTGAAAAAGGTGTGTGGTTGTCCCAGTTAATACCAAAATCAAATTTTCAAATGCTGGGAGCTGAGCGTCAGACAGCAGAGAACAGCTGTAGCTTCTAATGCTGCAAATGTCCAAGAGCAGCAGGACTCTGATTACACATGCTTCCAACAACATTAAAAATAAAATGATAAAGTGTACCAGGGCACTCTCTGCTCAGTGTATAAATATGTTAGTGGTTAGTAAGCACTGACAGACAATGCTTTTGGATATCTGTTCCACCTGACTAGCTGTTTCCAGCAGCAGCTGGGCTAACTACGGTCAACAAGTATTTCTGTTACATACAGTAGATCAGGTATTAGAATTATACCAAAGTCCAGTCTAAAGAGAATAACAAAGTAATGTTGAAATCTGCGACTTGTTTGATGTGTGAAGTATTTTGGTTGGACCAATTGTTGAATAGTGACTTTTAATGAAATCATCAATTTTTGGCCATTTGATTTAGAATTCAATTAATGCAATGCTCATCTGACCTTCAAATTCTTAATACAACTGACTCTGACTTTTGCAGAGACTATTAAAGCTATGGAAATGTTATTTTCTATATTTGTCAATTTAATGATTAATTATTTAACATGTTTGACTAATAGAAAAACTATTTAAGATTGGCATCTCTAGGATCTGTACAACCATATTTACATGTATTAGGCCCTTTTGGTTGAGCTTATACATCTGTCAAAGAGTCTACACATTTTTTCATTTTGTATCTACAGCTCAGCCAGCCAACAGCAGGCCTGTGTTTATCCCCTGTTTTTCTATTTTAACACAGTGCTGTCATTGTTGGAACGTTTTTGTTGAAATAGTCACACGTAAAGGACAGAGGCCATATTTTACCAACTATGGTAACTTACTGCTATGGTTGGTGCTGTTCATGCATCTAGAGGTGGGATCTGGCCAGTAGATCACATGATTTTGGAGAACAATCATGATTCACAATCTGAATTATAATTCTCCCCGCAGATTCATTTGAGCTCTTAAGTCATGCACACGATTGTCTGCATACATCTATGCAACCTTCTTTTCCCCTTATTTTTTCCCTCCATTTTATTCAGAAACTTCTCAAAGTTACTATTGTTGTTGGCTATGCACGAACACAGGTTAATGATTAAAAGAACCATCAGCTTATTATTTAAACTATGCTTGTATTTATAAATTCAGTCTTAAATGGGGAGATCATCATCTAGGTATTGGTCAGAAATTCGGATGGATGATTCAGTGGTTTGAGGACTGTGGGTAAACCTTTAATCTTTATTCTCACCTAACTGAATATTAGTGTTAATGATGGTAGAAAATTCAGGACAATGAAAATTCAGCATTTGTTTTTTAAGTAAAGCTTTTAAAAATAACATAGTAGAAATTGTGTCAAAGGAGAAGCATAGGTAAGATTAGAATTTAATTTCATGTGTAATATTTAAAAGTACTCAGTTCAGTTTCTTTTTAATGTTTACCCCTTTATCTGCTGTTAGATAATTGGTTAAAAACTGGTGTATAAATGAGAAAACAATAATTTTATCTCACAAAACAAGGAAGATGCTCGCCTACTTCTTCCTCGATTGGTCAGTTTGTGTCAGTGCATGATTTTAATGTTTGAATGGCTAGTTCAGACGTGAACTAAGTTGGCATCCAAACTAATTGCAAAAATCACAGGTAACAGACCAGCGACTCCTGTTTTTGTCAGACTCTGGTGGGTTTAAAAGGATGAATTCTTCCTAGCACTGTTGCCACAAATGTGGTTTTAACATTAACTTAACATTTAACTTAACTTTATTATTTATTGTTGGTCCAGCGTTGTCTCCCTCCTTGCTGCAAGAGAGCATTCAGAGTGAGGGGGCCGTGTGAATCAGTGACTTAAGAAATCCTTTATGTAATGCAATATCAGACAGTATATCAGTATAAAAAACAGTCAATTTAATATTTTTATTTTATTTTAAATATCAATATATTGCCAGCCCTAGTTTTAGCACCATTTACAGTCTTGACAATGCCTACTCTATATATCAGTGTTTCAGTCTAAGATGATTAGGCTGAATCATTGCAGCTAAATATTAGAAATCCATGCTATACACTAGGGCTGTATCAATTCATTGAGTAACTCAAATAATTCGATTATAAAAAAATCCTCCACACAAATTTGTTGCTTCGTTTAAACTCGGGTGTCACCGTGTAATCAGAACATTTCATCCACATCAGCAGCATTAAAGTTCTCTGTCACTGCTACGGATTTCTGTCATTTGGAAAAAACAACCCTTTAACACCGAGTGGATCATTGCTGAAATGCTTTTCCTTGCCGCCGCTGCTCTCTACACTCACACGTGAGTGTTGAGCTCGCTGGGCTGAGAATTTCAGCAGTTAGATAACAGAATGGATCGGTATCACCACAGTTTGCTAGCAGGTGCCGCCATTAACACTAGCGACCGTTCAGTAACGCTGGGCTGGAGGAGCCCTTCATCAATCACCTGAGCAGCAAGTGTTGACGTGAAGAAAAGAGAACTTTGCAGCTGCTCCATCATTGCTGTTTTTCACACTGTGAAAAATCTGCAGTAAATCTTCAGAAATTAAATATGCAGATGAACTGTCAATAAGACAGAAGTATTTCTTATCTGATTACTCAGTCAATGGAATAATTGATAGAATATTCAATTACTAAAATAATTGATAGTTGCAGCCCTACTACACCCTATTATTCCTCTTGTAGTGAATGACTTCGCTTTCATAACGGGTTCTGTATGTTTCCTCTGACAAGGAGATCATATGATCATATCACCCACCTCTAACCTCATTTGGTATGATGTTAGAGGAGAGATCTTGTTTGGGGTGTGTCTGTCTTGTTTTCAGGCCATGATCTGTGGGGCTGTGGTATATGGTATTAGATATTTATCTTGCTTGTCTAGACCTTGGGACTGATGGAGGGAGTAGAAACACTGCATAGGACAATGTTTGGTGCTACAGTGAAATGAGTATTAGTTAGCTGGATATCTGAATGAATGGCAAGGTTGTTATTGAGTGCACAAGACACATTGTAAGAGAACACCACTTTGCACTGGCCTTAGACAGCCTGGCAAGTTGACTGGCTGGATGCCTGACTTCTGGGTTAGGCAGGCTGGCTGGCTGGCTGGCAACACTCAAGCATCCAATAGTGTTGTGGCATTGGCAGTCCAGAGATCCAGCTGTCATTAAATGTGGCTGAGGCAAATGGAGGTTTGTGTAGATCACAGAGGACCTTGACCATCATCTGGACACATCCAGTAGTTGGTTGGCAGTATTCAGACTATATAATATATTCAGACTTAGACCATTGTGTTTTGATGTCCCAGAGTAGCACTGTAAAATCTAATAACTTGTGCAAGCAAACCCTTGGTTATAACTGGTCCAGCTTTTGAAAGCTGTTTCTAATGTTGCTCATCAGTTGTCATGTAATTTTCTTTTCATTCTTAGTTCCCCCCATTGCCCCATCCATCACAATTAGCTATTCCACAGCCTGTGCTGCAATCATGGGAACTACTTGAGCTTGTATTGATCTGCAATCTACAGTGTTGAAATGTGGGCAGTTTGCATCCTAGGTGGCTAATCATTTTGTCAACGAGGCAAATTCCTGCTGCAACAGTATGCTGATGAGTTTTAACTTTCATAGGTTTGGTCAGAGCAGTAATTATAATGGATGTAAACTGTTTGACTTTATTCTTTTGTGTTTTTTCAATATCAGTGTGTAACATTCAATGAACAGGTTATTTGGCATGTGCTTCCAAAAGAAGAGCTATGAGGAATATGCTAAAGCAAACTCCATTACACAACATGCACACAGGTGTAACAGTCAAAAAAATAATGTGTTTGCATGAAACGGATCCATTACAAAAGCATCTGTGTTTAGATAGGCCACAGATTTTTTTCCAGCTTTATTTATTGGAAATTTATCTATTTTGCTGTCAAATGGAAGCACATCCTGACAGAGGATTCTTTGAATAACTTGGGCACTGTGTAACCGTGACATAGTTATTCATGAATCTTTTTTAAACTTTGAAAAGAAGAGAGAAGGATAGTAGCAAGAGTGAAAGGAAAGATTTACAAAATGGTAGTGAGACTTACTATATTTAAAATGATTGGTAATGATGAGGGATTTCACTTGGTGTGAACATAAACAGCCCGAAACAGGATTTGGGTTTGTCCAAACAGCGTGCTAATGTTAGGTAATAATGGAAAAACCACTCACACCACACCTTTCCATCAGTTGATATTCACACCAATTTTGTGTCATCATTAGCCAGCTGCACAGAGTTGAGTGAGGACCAAGGCATTGTACTCCTCATTCTAGCTCTTTTTCCACCAGCAAAACAGTGGCATCTTTTCAGTAGTTTGTTTGCCTAACTGTTAGTAAGATTATGTTAAAACTAGCAAAGTGAAATTTAAGAAACTTGGTGCAGAGGTGTAGCATGGGCACATGATCTCTTTCTTTAAAATTGTGAGACAGAGCATTGGCAGAGGATCCACTCTGCAAGTGACCCTGTAGTTTTGCATGTTTCTCAACTGTTTGTGGCACATGTGTAGAACCCAGTGTCTCACTATCAGTGTCTACCTGGTGTTCTAAAATTTGCACCGATATTTCTTAATATGACCCCTTTCTAATCTCCCCCTCTTGCACCTGTCTATAATGGCCAGCTTGGCAATTCCCCTTAGACTGTGGCAAATTTGAATTTCATCCCAATATGATCAGACAGCAAGTCTTAAGGATACTTCTGAGAAGGCATAACTCAGTCTCATAGTGGAGTGATGATGAAATGCTTGAGGGGCAATAGAAACTGCTACTGTTCCACTCTGCTCTCAAATTGTAATGAACAGAAAATAATAGCTATTGGGCAAAAGAGACACAACCATAAAGAGACAGTAACAGTTTGTTTACTCTGGGTCCAAGCAACGGTCTACAAATGTTTGATCAGGAGGGAACAGCCTAGGATGTGATAGACTGTGCATCCTAAGCTAGAGGCATACACTGAGTGGGATTAGAATTTTACAGCAAGTAGTGAAATGCTGGTGGTAATGTTCGTAGATGGACTAATGAAAAGTCTTTATTTGGATCCCAACAGGATCTGTAAAATATGTGTTACTGGTCCATAGTGGGTACTATGCTGTTCATAGAGATGCTGTTTTACTTGCTGCACAGTCTTTCTTTCAAGTCTGCAAAAAATGTCAATTGTTTCTTTGTACAATGAATTGAAACTGAGTAAAAGCAAAACTCAGTGAGCTCTAACTAGTAACCATTCCCATTAGGTTTTGGAGAGCACCCACAAGTCTTGCACGCACAAATGCCAGCATGTATAAATACAGAGCAGGCACAACAGATTAGCTACTGCACGTAAATTGATCAAAACAGTGGACTTAATGTTTTACTTTTCTGTCTTGCCGTGCTGTAACAGAAACTAAAGTGTGTGGTTTTAATGACTCTAAACTGTTTATTCCAGGCATATCTAAAATCCTAAACAGTGCAGACTAGTTAAATTAAAATATGTACATGTCTTACTTTTTTCAGTCATTGTCTAGCTTGAAAAATGAAGATGCAAGTAGCAGAGGTAGTGAAGGTGGATGAGTTTAAAAACATGGGGTCAACCATCCAAAGCAGCAGACAGGGTGGAGTGGTTGAAGACGAGTGGTATGGGTGATTTGTGAGAGAAGGATAGCAGCAAGAGTAAATAGAGAGTAATTAAAAAATGCTAGTGAGACCTGCTGTGTTTGGGTTGGAGACAACAACAAAAAAGACAGGAGGAGAAGCTGGCAGAGTTGAAGATACTAAGATTTTCAGGGCCAGGATTTAGAAATGAGTTTATCAGAGGTACAGCTGCGGTTGAACTGTTTGGAGACAAAGTTAGAGACACAAAGCATGGTTGAGATGGTTTGGACATGTGCAGAGGAGGGATAGTGGATATATTAAACAAAGGATGCTGAAGATGGAGCTGTCAGGTAGGAGGAAAAGAGGAAGACCACAGAGGAGGTTCATGGATGTAGTGAAGGAGGACATGCAGAGGGTTGGTGTGACAGAGGAGGATACTAGCGACAGAGTGAGATGGAGGTACTCACGACTCCTAAAGGGAGCAGCCAAAAGAAGTCATCTTGTTATCCCACTCACCTCTGACTTGCTGTGGGGAACAAAATACAGTTGGAGTATACTTGAGAATGGCATAATATCTTTGGAAGGCTTCAGTGTGGTTTATCTGAATTGCATTTTGAATTGATTAGCTTCAGGGATCAAGCAGAAGTCCTCTGCCCTGTGGTTTACTACCCCGTATCAGCTAGCTTGAGCCTGTAAAGCTATGCTTGGTTTGCTAAAAGATTCTGCACAGGAGTATGGAAGCTAACCTGCTGCTGCTAGCATTGCTAATGTTACCTGTGATTGGCAAACCAATGTCACATGGTGTTTGTGTGTGTGCATGTTGGGCACAGCACAAAGTGCCACACATTTCAGCAACATTTAAAATAAAAACAGTATTTGTATGGGCAGTATTTAAATTTGAGATAATTAGTGATACTCACTGCACTTCTAAGTGGTTTTAATTTTGTGGCTGATCGGTGTATGATGGCCTCTTATTGTGCATAATGTGCATCTGACAGTAAAGGACAGTTTCCATCTGCTGGGGCCTACTTACTTATTCTGGAAATCTGTTCTTGTGTCTGTGAGCTCAGTCTGTTTAGGGCAAGGTTCAGCCCCACCAGACCTAGTAGTTAGTCACTGCTCTCATGTAGACGGAGTAAAACAGTTAGGGATGTCATAGCCAGTTTGCACATTTAAACAAACTGTGTGAATGAAAGGCAGTCTGATAATTTTGTGTTAAGTCAGTGTGCCCTGTGTACATCAGCATGTCTTGTTTGATCATGTGTATATGTTTGCTGTGTCTGCAATTGAGCTGTGTTGTTCAGACTATACGTAATCATGATGCTGCTCTGTGTGTGCGTGCGCGTATGTGCGCGTTTTTGTTTGTTTCATCTTTACAAGAATATCCAATGATAAAAAAATTGGGCTTTGTAATTGGGGAAAGGACAGGGGTCGTGAGAGAGAAAAGAAGAGGAAAAAATATGGGGGTGTTGAGGGATATGGCTGTTTTTCTCTTGGTGACAGAGCTTGTTGCCATGGAGCTGGTCCTCCCATTGGTGGAAGTCTGGTCCAATCACTTAACAGTGCAGATTGTTTCATCATTGAGAAGTTTTCCTTCTCTTCCTGTCTCACTATCCACCCCTTGCTCCTCCATCTTTCACCCCCCCTCCCCCGTCTCTTAAATTCTCTTGCACTGCTTCTCACACTAAAAGAAGCTGATATCTTACATAAGGTTTATAATGAGTGCAGTAGCTGCCACCCAGTTGCATTTTGACACAGTTATTCATTTAACATCGGCAGCTCAAGTGTGGGAGGCAGAATCTTTCATAAATCTCTTCACGGTACTTGAGGAGACAAGATAACTCCACAATCCAATATACATCTTCTTGAGGGCAGATATGATTATTTCAAATCATGTTTCTGTTTGTCCAGAAGGTTTCAACACTGTGAAATGTCTAGCTTTTGGACAGTTTTATTTTTATTAAAAAAAATATATATATATTAGGAGCTGATGCATTAGTGTTGCTGTGTCTAAAATGTTACAAAAATGCATTTGAGTTTTTTGCCATTCTGCAGAAAGTTTCAATATTTTTTCAGCTTTGAAACTAAAATGTGGTTTTATGTAAAATATGATAAATTCTCATTGCATTTTCTCATTTTACCAGTACCAGATTTACATGAATCTATACTGTTCTACATTCCAAAACTCAACATCCTATTTTCTTATACAATGACCATTTGTGGGTTTTATACCTCTCCAGAATTTTTTTTTTTTAACAGAAAACTAGGTTTATAGTGAGCAATGTGTTGAAAAATTGTTCAGCAACATTGTACTGATAAAACACCTTTTGATATATAAGTGTGCATTTAGCTGTACAGGGTCTCTATTTTTCTGCTTCAGTGCTAACATAGACCCCCATCAGCAGTCCCTGTGGCCACTGAATAAAGAAGTAAAATGCATTATTACCTCCACCAAAGAGGTTATGTTTTTGGTAGCGTGTATGTGCATGTGTCATTCTGTCTGTAAACAGTTGAGTGGGGTCATGTTAACAGTCCATTAAAATTTGACTTGCATACACCAAGGTCTTGAAGGTCAACTTAATGAGTTATTGGTCAAAAATGAACAAAGCCTTATAACTCAGAAACTATGATTCTTACAATACACATTGGAATAAACTAATAAAAGGTACAGCAAACAACGCAATAATTAACACACCTAAATATTTTAATTATTACAGAACATTATGAAAAGTTAATGAATTTTGGATAACTTGTGGTATTAGTTGTGCTAAAATAATGTATAAAGACAGAGCGCTCATTGTGAAACTGACTAAAAAACTCATTGCTGACATTTTAAGATTAACTTCACAGCTGGCTACAAAATAAAAAATAACTTTTTAAATTAATTTTAATTACATTAATTATTGTATTGGTTCTAGGTGTAAGTGGTCATTTTTAAAAAAAATAAATCCCAGTCACCCCAAAATTCACTATTTGATGAATAAGCCCATTTTAGAAAAAGTCGTGAAATATCAGTTACATGATTTTTAAAATGCTAAGGGGCCAAAATGACTCCCTTCGTGGTTCCAGTGTTAATCACAAATCAAAAAAAGAAAAAGAAAAAAGAGGCAGACACAGTGGGGGAAGCGGGGGTCATCTAGTAGGGCGGTAGGCCCAGACAAGAGGCTGCTATTGAATTCAACCCGATCTCACAAGGGCAGCTGCTGGTCCCTGCCAGGCTGCAACCTTCACTGTGGTATGTTTGAGGGGATGGACAGGTGCAAACAGGGCCCAGGTGTCAGTGGACTTAAGTGCCTTGGGAGAGCTGTATGGCAACTTCAGAGTTAGTGATGGAGGCCTAATCCGATAGTCAGTTGGCACCAACTGAGAGATCCTGAGCGATCTGGAGAGAGCTGTTAATCCTTCCGCAGGTTCATCTATGAAACCTTGACAGTTTTAACCTATCTAGGTTGATATCGACTGAAGGTGTTCTTTTTGTCATCATGGCTGGAGCTGCACTAAACAGTGATTGAGTTTCAGCTTTTATGAAAAGAGTGCTTTTGATTCTTCACAAAAGAAAAAAAATAGAGCCACAGTGAAAATTCATAGAAAAATCTTTTTACCCCTGCTGGTATTGTCTTCATAATCACTGGATGTCAGAATTGAAATTAAAATTAGATTCATTGCTAAGCCCTACCCTGAAAATGTTCCTCTTGATATACACACTGATTAGAAGAGTCTGAAGGCCCCAGCATGGTAGTGAGTTGGTAGTTTGTAGGCACTGTGCACAGCTTTTCAGATCCTTATTTACATGTTGTAGCTGTTTGTCTTGTAGGGACATTTAAAAGAGTGTGGAAAAACCTCTAATGCAGATTGCGCTTGTTCATGTTTGTGCAGTTGCTATGAATGAGAAGGCAGATGTCAAGTGGAGGTAAAGTGAATGTTGCCTGTGCCATAGACTGTGTATAAAAAAAGATGAAGGTAGGCAGCCTGACATCTAGGGATGTCCCGGGCAACTAACTTAGAAGTCGTTTAAATGGAAGGCAAAAATTCGACCAATCAGAACTTGCTTGCACTTTTCAAGAGACTGGCATTTTCATCTGTTGGGCCTGCAACACTGGCTAGTGAACATCTCAGAAACAACAGTTACCTGGAGTTTAGAGCCAGCCTCAAAGTGGCCACTGGAGGAATTAAATTTTTGGCACTTCCATTGGCTTCATTTTATGGTCTTGGAAGTTGCTAGTGTTTTCTTTTTAAAATCTTACATAGAAACATAAGAAGTTACTGGCAGATACCTTTTTGAAAGTGATCGCTACAAGATACCAGTAAAGGCTTTTTGAAGTAAGGGTAGTAGAAGTAGTAAAGGAATGGGTAAATTAAAGTGAACTGTTCTTTTTATTTTTATTTTACATTTTTCTACATTGATTATCTTTTTGCTTTAGTAATAGTGATTATTTCACACCTCTTACTTGTTCAGTTTTGGCCTACATGGAATTCAATATTTCTCTTCATCTCCCACATTCCTGCACTCTTGACTTCATCAATAATGCATCCAAGATCAGGTTGTTCCCTCTTTTTCCACTGGTATTTGTTCATTATGCAGAAAAGACTGTAATTTATGTGGCAAATGCTTTTTTGCTGCATCACCCAGTTTGTCCTTGTGTTTTTATTCTGTTGGTTCTTTTCTCTTCATATACCTTCTGTATGTTTTTCCTCATGTAGCAGAGGACTATATATAGGATATAAGTAGTGAGCAACAGATAGATGGTTACAGAAAGGTATGTATGTAGGTAGGTAACTAAGGAGGGAGAAGAGGGAAGGAGGGAGAGAATGAGTCATAGCTCGTCCCACAGGACTGAGTGGGCTGCCTGAGTGGAGGAGGATGGCGTCAGCAGCAGGCCTGACAATTTAAGAAGACACATTAAAAGAGGAAGAAAAACAGAGGCAGAGAGAGCTAACATTTATTAGTGGGTGGAAGGAGAGAGAGATATTAATGGGAGGGGTTGATGTGGAGGGGGTGGAAGGCAGGAAGGGGTATCCTCATAATACAGAGAGAAACAAGAGAGGGGGTGGCAAGGAGAAGGACAGACATATATGGAAGAAGAGAAACCCTGTCTTCCGCTACATTTGACCATTTTGTTCCCCTCATTTGTGTTTGAGTGCCTCCAGGATGCTTCTCTTTTACTGTGTGTCTGTCTTCTTTTCTCTGAACCTTATAGTCACCTTATTCCCTTTTGCATAGCTCATGGCTGATAACTCTATCCAAAATTACTTACCTATAGATATTTGATGCAAGTAAAGTAAATGTACGAAGTGCTCTGCCATTGCCCTCGTCCCCCTCCCTGTGTGAAATTGTGCAACCAACGCAAAGGGGAATCCTCTCTGACACAGACGAGCACTGCTACGCACACACTGTGAGGGCTGCTGATATACTGATATGTGCAGGCACTGAGCTCGCACAAACTCTGCCTTTACTACACACACATCAACCTCCACTTTGTGAAGACATAACCTTGCTGCTGCCTTTTGTGAAATGGGTTCTCTCTGACGTCAAATGGGTGAGATGCGCAGCTGAATACAGAGGAGATGAACTGGGTCGAGCTGCCTGTGTACGTCTCTCCCACTGCTGTCTGTGGGTTTATGCGTGCATGCTCACTCCTGTTTGCAGCGTTTCATTCACCTTCATCTTTCATTCAGCCTCTGCAGAGAAAATGGAGAGGCATTCTTGCTACGCATGCTTCTCCATTATGAAATTTGAAATGATGCAATGAATGAAGCAAAAACTTATCATAGTAGCAACTGTTAAGTTACCCAGACAAAATTGTAGGATTTTACTGAGCTTGTTCTCTGTTCACTTGCCCTATTCGACCGATTTATTTTTGTGGACAAAGAGTTGTACTCTTAAACTGCATTTTGGTTCTCAGTCTGATTTATATTGGGCATTTGTTGTGTCAGTCAGCCCATAGGATTTGATATCGATAATGCTGCCACATTTAAAATTACCATGCAATTCCTTTCATTTCTGTGGCTTACTGCACTGCTAACTATTGCAGAGACCCTGACCCAGCTTGACCAGAGACAAGCTAAATTTGACAATGAGCTCATACCTGCACACAATATTTAGTCTGACTAGCCTGCTGTCTGCAGTGGTATAGGCATACTGTCTGCCTTAAAACTAACACACACTATTACAGTACACCAGGCAGATGGCTTCCTTTGTCACACAGGCACAGACACCCTTCATGTCTGATTCAGGGCTCCTTTCCATTTGCAGCTTTTGAAGTGGTAACCTGACCCAGTGGGCAGGGCAGTGTATGACCTGTGTGTCTCAACTAGTTGCCTGTCATCAGGGTCCAAGCTACTCTGCAAGATGAGTAATGTGCACGATGTGGGTCAGTGTATTCTGCACTGCATTATGACAGCTTATGAGGATTGATTATATTTTTGGTGTTAGTTATTGGTTATGTTTTCAGTTGGAGCGATGTGTGGACCTAAGTTAATGTCAGGACACAAAATTGCAAAGTCTTTGTGCCTCTGTAATAAGAATAAATTTATATTGTTCACTAGCAACAAGGCCCAAAATGGCAAAAAAAAAAGTGCCAGATTTTAGTGATTACCTCAATGTTAGCTGTTAGAAAAAAATAGGCTGTTGCATTTGTGATATCATTGTCTCTGTTTTTTGTTATAAGGCATGGCATGGGAAAAAGTGTCTGGGACTATAAGTATTGCGTTGGCATGCGCATTGCATTGTGGAGGTAAAGGGTCAACTGTACACTGTGGCATTGTTTCAGATGGTAAATACGATTTGTGGTGTTACCTAGCTTTGTGGAAACATGCTTTTTACACAGTTTGCAGTAAATGCCACTCTATTCCAACCTTGTGATTGATTTGGGCGGTGCTGTTCTCATAGGCCAATGACAATCGTATTATCTGTCAAAACATGGATGGAATGAGTTCTGTCAACTTTATAGTGATCGTCTCCCAATATTTCTGTTGAGTAAGCTATTTCACAATTATCCTTATCGTTTTATCGCCCAGCTGGAGATGTCAGCATCAGGTCCACCAACACACTGACTTAACTGGGGCACAGCAAGCGCAATGCTGCTGCTGCTAATAAAAAAGAATATATATATATATATATATATATATATATATATATATATATATATATATATATATATATATATATATATATATAAGGTACATGTAAGTTTCAGTGCCAAAAAATAAGGCTCTTATCTGACAAACTGTTTACAGATTTTGCCATGTTGTGTGTAGGGTGTTGTTTGATTTTTCAGGTTTTCTCCAGAATACTGTAGGGTAGTTTTATTTTCAGAGTGCTCTGCCTTTTTTGTGAAAGCAGAAAGCTGTTGTAGTTATCACTATTCTTACTTTTACAGGCAACCAATCATACAGGTATGACTTTCCACCCTAGTGACTAGGAGAATGAAGAAGCAGCTTGCTCTTACCATGTTTATGCCAAGCTGTTGGACAGAAATAATCGCAACAAAGCTATAAAGGTTGTTTTTGCAAGCAGTATCAGACTGGAAACCGAATGTTGCTAGTGAAAGCATTAATTTGACATTTTACTACTTGATATCCCATGACCTAGCAAGATAGAGAACCCACTTTGTTGTGTCAGTACTAAGATTGCCTGAACTTAGAAGGAGAAAATGGAACACCAGTAATGGCCTATCCTGGGCTCTTACTGCTTTGATTCAATTCGCTGCATTTTCTCTCTGCTTCTCTACTTGCCAGTTTTTCTGTGTTACGCTGAAATCCTTGTATTTATTCTTAATATCACTGTTTTCCTTTCCTGTTTCACTGGTACTCAGCACAAATGGCAGTAGTTTCAGAATGACGTTACCATCTCCTCTCGCAACCCTGTGGGCTGGTTTGTGTGTGTAGAGCGAAACCAGGAGGAGTGTTGATCGAGCTCAGAGATCATCAGAGAGGGATGGGCAGAGGCGGAGAGCATAGGTAAAGCCGGTTTATTCATGAGCACCCCACTGCTGGCTCTGATTCACAATTTCTCCTAGCAGCCCCTCCCTAACATTAAGCTAGCACAGTTTGCTCAGCCATGAGATTTTGAGACTGACATTCGAAATGAATGAATATACTTGCTTTCTGATCCCCAAACCTTTCATTCCCTTCGTTTTGTTAAAATTGCCCTGCAGAGTGAGATCAAACAGGAGCAGATTGTTTCTAAGTGATCGAGTCAGCCCCACGTTACCTTGTAGCTGTAGGTTTATGTAAGCAGAGTGTGACTGGGGCTTGTGGATGTCCTGGTCAGTAATGTAGTGTAATGCTGCTGCTGCTGCTGATGACTTTGCTGTTACATTGCCTGGGTCTTATCCCACACTGGGAATCCCTGCCTCATTTTGAACACTCTATCTATTCTATTCTGCAGCATGGCACGGTGGTGCAGACATGCACATGAATGGCAGCCTTCAACAATGCATGCATTGCATTCATTCTGACAATCATACTTATTTATACATTTTTTTCCCATACCTTTAAATGAACAAGGATCCACAACTTATGCTGTTTTTGAACCATGTGAAACAATATAGGCTTGTAGGACATTTTCTGGTGAATGTGTGTTTCTATTCTTGTAAGATACCAGAATTTAAAAAAAGTAATAATAGTTAGTACTGTGCAGGACCTTTTATTTTAACAGGCAGAAATTTTCAGTGTGCTAGGCTTTGCCAGATGGTGTGTGTCTGATACCTTTCTGCTGGGATGAATTTTAGAGGAGGAACACATTTATAGCTCTTTCTCAGAAAGCACGTTTGCTGTTCGTGAAGCATGGAGCCCAGCTAGAAACTAATTATGAGCAGTGACAAAGTCAACAATTTAGCAGTTTAATAAAGATTAATCCTGTTTTAGGTGCTGCTTTTTCAAAACCTGCATGTCGGTAGATTTTGAGCTTTCAGCTGCCTTGTCCCCCTCCCCTCCTAGAAATCACAGCAGCAGCGATGAGTCACTCGGTGTGTGAAACATGACGTCATCCGTGTCTTCCTCTTCTGCTTTTGGTATCCAGGACTCCTGACTGTAGGACAGACCATGCTGCTGCACTAAGCTGGAGGGAGAGGAGAGAGAGGCCCCAGAAGACCCCCGAGGTGGTGGCTGGTCGTTTGGTGCCCCTCCCCCTTGTCTGGCTGGCTAGCTGCTGCCTCTTCAGTTCACGCGATTGCTGTAAATATACATATGTATATATATTTTTTTCACATGTGCATGCTTTTCTAAGGTTATCCTAAAGGTGTGTCTTTTAGAGCAGGTTTTGCACCTATTTTGGGAAATTTGAAGCTCAGTTAGTTTACTTAAGAAAATGCATCATAAGATGGAAGTTCAAACTGATTTTCATGAATAGAAGACACTAAAGTGTGCAAATTCATGAAAGCATCAAAGTAATGAGGAAAAAGTATCTTTCTAGACAGTTCATAGAGAGTTCTTCTGCAGATCCTGTTTCTGTTTGTTTCCTTTATAAACTCTGATTTAATTCTGTTAAACTGAATTAAAAAAAAATTGCCCCTTCCACCTGAAATTAGTTTTCACAAGGGGCAAAAAAATATATCACTTTGGTTGAGGTGTAATGGTAAATTGTGTACTGTAGTTGCCATAATATAACTCTACAGTTTTAAATCCGTGTAGATGGTCTGATTTTGTAGCCATTAATTTAGGTACTGTACCTGCTCAAAATATTAACCTGTGGCCCCCTCCCTTCCCCCAAAAAAGAAGAGGTGACCATGCAGTAAAACAAAAAAATCATAAAGTATTTATTTATTGTGAGAGCAAATATTTAACTTTGTAAAGGTTTTTCCATTATTTTTTTCAGTTTGGGCTTTTTTCTTTTTATCTCTTCCCCTTGCAGCCCTTCTCCAAAGGCTAAGGCTTGCTATGGACTGCACTTTGCCCCCTGCTGCAGCCCAGTCCAGTACACTTCCTTAGTGGGTCCCCTCATCTTTCAGTGTGTGGTTCCTGTCCAGGCTCACTGTACAGAGTCCAGCCCCGATCTGGTACCACCTACAGGTAATGGTGTAGAAGTACATTCAGCTGTGTCTTTTTCTTTCTCTTTGGTTTTTCTTTGACCAGTTTTTGACAAATGGATAGCCATTCTTTGTAGAAAGTATAGACCCCGCCCCCCACTCTTATCTTACTACCTTTTTCTTAGCCATTCCTGGGTCCTCCACCCAACCCCCTCCCCACTCCCCACCCTCCCCCCTCTCCCCTAAAAAGATGTCAGTGAGCCTGACAACAGACATCCAGCAGGAGGGAGAGAGTGGGCCACTTATAGAGCCCTGCAGTCGAGGCAAGACCTCCCCTCAACCACAGGGTACCAAGGAAGGGACTGGAGACGGCCTGGAATTAGACGATAGCTCCCCACAGGATGCACAGGTAGGAAAAGTTGACAATACTGGTGCTAATAAGTTTACATTTAAATGTTGCATAACAAAATTTAAAAAATGGCTACATCAAAAATGTCAGTTGTATTCCACAGAGTGGTAATAATATCTGTCCTCCTCTCTGGAGAAGGACCACCATTGAGTTTCAGGGCTAATAACAATATCTAGTAATCAGCTGTTTGTTCTGAGTGATATGCTAACCAATTATTATTGATACTACCTGTGGCACATGTTTGCTTTGCTCATGCATTAAATCAGACATGTATGTTAATTTGTCATGTTACTCTTTATCTTCATTATATCACTGTATATAGTCAGATGGCAATAATGGCTGTTCATAAACACCAAACAAATGAATAATAAATACATACGTTTATTGTTCTTCTTTGCAAGCTACATATTCATTGTATAAGAGAACATAATCAAAGGCACGATCAGCATCACATTTGAACACTTATTTACAGGTATGCATGACAACACATTCCAGTTAAACCTGAAGTGCCTCTGTGGTAAAACTATAGTGAAAGGAATTAAAAAAACAGCATGCACATAACGTACAGGTAATGTTGCCATTTTGAGATCAGCTACTATACATAATATAAATCAGCTGTTAGAGAAGAGTTCATAGACGTGCAGGGACGTACACACAATGTCACTGTTTGTTTTGAGGTCAGCTACTGCACATAATAGGGTTCTAAAAATAATTCCCAAAAGCTATATAGATGCTGAAAGCTCTAAAATGACTTTATAGTCAGTTTATATAGTAAGTTTCATCCAGACTGATTAACACATGTAGGGGGAGTTTGGCAATAGACATACATATGCTACAATCATGATTATAATAAGATAACAGGTGAGGTGGTTTCACATGTCATGTAAATTTGTTTTTCTATTTCAGATTAAGAAGCTACTTCTGCTTTCCCCCTTACTGGCAAATATTTTGATGTGTTTGACAAACATTGTTGTCTTTGCAAAAGTCATTACATTACCAGAAGTCAAATTTGTTCCCTCCTGTGTCCCCTGCACTGAGATCAGAGACGAGAACAAAGCAAAATCTTAAAGCCTCCACTTAAGTCTGTTTTTTGAGTGGCTTCGCTTGTCAGCAGTGTGCCTTGCATTCTAATATTTATTTGAACATTAACAAAAATGACATTTTATTGCTATTTTGCTCTAGGTTTTTAATCAACAAGCGACAGTGTTCTTATCACGTGTTGCATTGAAACTTTGTGTTAGCCATTAATATTAAAACCTCAGATATATGGCACATGACCCTCTTCTCTGTGGTATTTGTTTCACAGGTGATGGTTTATACTGATGAATTCACACCTGTATCTTACACACATTTACTTACTTTTCAAATGGGTGTTATCTGCACCCCATTTATTTTATGTAGTTAGATACGCTGAAAGTGAATTATTAAAGTTATAAAAATAACACTTCTTCTTTCAGAAGCGGGCTCCTAACCATAGCCATGGCAGGAAAAGGGCCAAGGTAAGTGTATTTATGGTTAGATATCTATTTATATCAGACTTCAAAAGATGAGTTTTTGTTTTTATTTGTAGTCTTGTTCCTTGAAATAAATCCCGAGGCAATTTGTTGTATAAGACGACCTTTCATAAGTAACATTGTAATCCTCTCAACTGCAGAGGACTGTCTTCTTTATTGGCTTAAAATCTCAAATCTGATTGGACATTTAAAAGTAGCTGTGTTAGACTGACCTCGGTAGTGATAGGAGAATAATAAATGTAACCAGTTAAATTTTACAACTAGATGTTGGTTTGCCAAGTAAATGGATGAATCGGATCAGCTGACTCATGAGCAGGGTGATGAAGTTGAATGTAGCATAGCGAAGCAGCATTTTCATTCAGCGTTAATTTATAGGTGTTCAGGATTGGCAATCCTGTGTAACAAAATTAGCATCAACTTCTTTTAAAATGTTAACAGTGACCTATACCTCACAGCTAGAAGGTCTGGGTTCGAATCCATCTTGGCCTTTCTGTGTGGAGTTTGCATGTTCTCCTCATGCTTGCTCTCCATTCACCAATTTCAATCATTGTCCAGGGTTTCATGTTTTCTTTTTTTTAAAAATGCTCTGACAAAGGCTTAATACATATTTATGCTCTTGTTTGTGCCATTAAAAAAAAAAAACCTAACAGCAAAACTTTACTGCTGTTAATGAAATTAAGGGTTTTCTTGTATCAAAATGCTAGGTGAAAGATTTTAGTTTAAACATGGATAGATGTCATGGTATTGCACAAAATTTTATTTAAGCTACATTAATCAACATTAGCTGGAAAGTCTGGACACAAAATCCGGCTTAGTGTGATTTGATCCATTTCTGTGATGATAGTATGTGAAAATGTAACATTAGCCTTACAGATAATGTGTGGTACTCTTTCAGTCTAATGCCAAACTGAAGCTGGTACGAAGTCTGGCAGTATGTGAAGAGTCCTCTGGTCCTTTCTCCAATGATGGACCACCAGAATCGGTACCTTTCTTTTCTCTAACCATAATCAAAAACCCCAGGCTCTAATCTACATCTACTTGTGCCTGCAGTTTTGTTTGTTTTTTTGCAACACTGATTTGGTATGATTAACAATCGTTAATAGGATTAAGTAAATTAAAATGAGTAAAAGCACAACCTTTAATTCTTGTAGTAATGGAAGGTGATTTTCTAGGATATCATCCAGCTTCATATCAGCTGTCCATCAGACAAAGAGGAGGAGAAGTCCTCGAAGGACGAGTATGAAAATGAAGAAGAGAAGAAGGACAAGACACCCCGAAAGATGCTGTCACGTGGTAAGATGCAAAGTTGATGCATAAATTTATTTTGCAGCCTGTCTTTTCTAAATCAAATGTTTCAACAGAGTAAATAACTTTTTTAGTTATCTGTCTTGAATTAGTAAATTTTCATGACTAAATTAGTATGATGTCAACCTAATTTTTCTGAAGATTATACTTCACTTTCCTTTAATAGATTCCAGTCAGGAATATACTGACTCAACGGGAATTGACGTTCATGAGTTTCTTGTCAACACACTGAAAAACAATCCCAGGTATGAGATTGTCACTGAAAGCTGACTAAACATGTTAGTAATAAGAAGAGTATGATAGTAAATGAGCTAAGTGGGATAGCGCTATCTGTTTATATTAATAAACAAAAGTTTAATAATGAAATATTTAACATTTTATGGCAAAAGTTTTTTTCATGGTAATTTTTTTTCTTTTTTTTTGCTAGTTGCTTTAGAAAAATCTATAGCAAAGAAATGAAAACATCCTACTATTCATCCAGTAAAATGGGATGTCGTTTCATAGCATATGATGCACTGACAGCAACTTACAACATGCACTGACATTTACAACAATTAGGCATAATATTATGACCACTGATTGGTAAAGTGCATAGCATTGATTAGCTCTTTATCATGGCACCTGTTAGTGGGTAGGATATCTTAGTGAGCATGTGAACATTTTGTCCTCAAAGTTGAAACAGGAAAAATGGGCAAGCGTAAAGATTTGAGCGAGTTTGACAAGGGCCAAATTGTGATGGCTAGACAACTGAGTCAGAGCATCTCCAAAACTGCAGCTCTTGTGGGGTGTTACCGGTCTGCAGTGGTCAGTATCCATCAAAAGTGATCCAAGGAAGGAAAAGTGGTGACTCAGTTACAGGGTCATGGGCCTCCAAGGCTCACTAATGCACACGGGGAGTGAAGGCGGCTCGTGTGGTCCGATCCAACAGACGAGCTACTGGAGCTCAAATTGCTGAACAAGTTGATGCTGGATCTGGTAGAAAGGTGTTAGAATACATAGTGCATTGCAGTTTGTTGTGTATGGGATTACATAGCCACAGACCAGTCAGGGTGTCAATTTAGACCCCTGTCACCTGCAGAAAACACCAACAATGAGCACTTGAGCATTAGAACTGGACCACAGAGCAATGGAAGAAGGTGGCCTGGATGGCACCAGGATGCACTATGGGAAGAAGCCAAGCTGGCAGAGGCAGTGTGATGCTTTGGGCAATGTACTGCTGGGAAACATTGGACCCTGCCAGCCATGTGGATGTTACTTTGACACGTACCACTTACCTAAGCAGACCAAGTTGCAGACCATGTACAACCTTTCATGGAAACGGTATTCCATGATAGCTGTGGCCTCTTTCAGTAGGATAATGCACACTGCCGTAAAGCAAAAAAATGTTTCAGTAATGGTTTGAGGAACACAACAGCGAGTTTGAGGTGTTGACTTGGCCTCCAAATTTGCCAGATCTCAATCCAATCAAGCATCTACGGGATGTGCTGAACAAAGAAGTCAGATCCATGGAGGCCACAACCTTGCAACTTGCGGGATTTAAAGGATGTGTTGCTAACATTTTGGCAGTATATACCACAGCACACCTTCAGGGGTCTAGTGGAGTCCATGCCTTGACAAGTCAGGGCTGTGTTGCAGCAAATGATGGACCAACACAATATTAGTCAAGTTTACATTAATGAAAAAAGAGCTTTGCATTGTACAACTTTTAAAGAGAGGCAAGAAATGTCTTCTGTAAAGTGGCTGATTTGCAAAATCACTCAATATGTGTTTGGTTCTTTTGTTGCTGTCATTAATTAATGTTGGAATTTGTCATTGGCATTTATCATGTTCAGGCTTTTGCATATGAATTATTAATTTAAGTCTTTGTTTTGAATCTCAAAATGGCAAATTATAAAAAAGATTCTTATATGAAAACAGGACAGAAAAATTTACGGGCAGAATTTGGAGAACAATTTATTTTAAATGGCACAGTGGTAGCATACTTGCGTCACTATCCAGTGTGTCACTCACCTCTCTGATCTCTCTCCCTCACTCTCTTTCCCTCTATGGTCCACAAGGGATCGAATGATGCTGCTCAAACTGGAACAAGATATCCTGGAGTTCATTAATGACGACAAGTAAGCCATGTTCTTCATAACACTTACATGTTTTTAAATTTAGCCCTCCCACCTTGAGTTCGTATTTATAGTTTGCTGAGGTAACGAGAAAATTATGTAAAGTTGTAGTTGTGTATTCAGTACTTTTATGAGTACCGTTAGTTTGTTCTGATATTTTTAGCTGTGGCTACTTCCCTGTAGCATTTGTTATTAGGATTAAAAATAGAAGTCTTTCTAATAGACAGTCCAGTGCAAGTTAAGACAGTGCAAGTGAATTACTCAAAAAAATATTAAAGCTGAAGCTTGGGCAAAATTGGTCCACAAAAATTATAAGCTGACTTTATGAAAGTTGGAGAATTATTTTAAACATATAAAATACTTTTTTTATGAGGATTGATTCAGAGAGTCCAGTGAAATGTTTGTTAAAATGTTATAAAATCCATAGAAAAATGGCTGCATCATTTTATAGATATGATGCGTAACCCCATTTTTCAGATGTGTTAAATAATTAGAGAATTAAAACCCATTTGTCAGTAATTTGAATTGCTGTGTTGAAATAACATTCTTCTCTCATTTTTAATCTTTGGTGTGCATTTCAGTAATCAGTATAAGAAGTTTCCACAAATGACTTCTTATCATCGCATGCTGCTGCATCGTGTCGCTGCCTACTTTGGCATGGACCATAATGTGGATCAGACGGGCAAGGCTGTCATCATCAACAAGACGGGCAACACACGCATGTGAGTGTAGTTCCTGACTTTGGCTTAGATTTTAACTAGTCTACTTAGTCAGAATGTCAAATTAACACTTCAAGTTGAATCTGATTCCAAAACAAAGACATGAGGCAAGGTATGTGATAGCAGCCATTCGTTTGTCAGCAAGAGTATACAAAACCAATTTTGTTATTGATCTGGGTAATGCTCATTAGATAAGTTCAAAATATGGCATTGGCACTGGCGGAAGATGCATTCTCCTCTCATAATGCAACATAATGCCTACCATGTGAGAGGAAATGCCCTCAGCGGGTTTGATGCCCTGCATGTAATTCTGCTGCCCTTTCCAATATAGACCTTCCCATCTATGTCACAGTTATCCATAAAAAGAAGACAAAATGTACAAACACACTAACTGCACTGATGGACACAAATCATTTTTCTTCCTTGCTTCACCTTTATTGATGAAAAGGTTGTATCAAATAGATTTTTACCCAGTTTTGATATGTTCATTTTGTGTGTGTGTGTGTGTGTGTTTTAACACTGTTGTTTCACCTAAGAAAACAGCAAGGTTGTAATGAAAACTACTTGTATTGAGGTATTGCTTGTGCCAGCAGGAGTTTCACCTTCAGATGTTAAAGTTGTCCAAATTACTATGAGAATTTGCTTAGGTGAACATTGGCAAGTAAGCATTAGATGTAGACGTGAACAAACTAAATCTGGACAGATTTGAAACTCAATTCAGAGGTACTAACATTACTAAATTCATCTGTGAAACTGTCTTTGTGAATTGTTTTTTTGTTTTAACTTTGATATTTTTCACCAATGCAGTCAAATGGTGTTTTGCTTAGGTTTATTTAGCATAACAGTTTTCAGCACATCCACTGCAGCCCTGAACTTTTCTACGCATGATCTAACAGAAATGCATTTGAGAACAAAGTCTAACACAGTCAGTTTGGGCATTAAAAATTATCTTTAACTTGTCAGCTCCCCCATTTGGAGTTCAGTTTGCATGGGTGAGACAGCATTGTAGGGACCAGTTGTAATTCACAGCTAGCGAGTGGTTATCCAGTGCCCTGTTTCATGCATTCCTTACTTAAACAGCGTATCCCAATATTGAGAGTGTGGGTTGATGCAAATGATCTCCTGCTGTGATACATGTGGAGCAGGACTTCAGAACTTTGGAGGACAGTCTTTTTACACGACTCTCCTAAAATTCAAGGTCATGAGTACATGTGTAAAAACAGCATATGTTTTAAAAGTATGTGTTTTGCCCTTTAATCTTTTTTCTTTCTTTCTTTCTTTCTTTCTTTCTTTCTTTCTTTCTTTCTTTCTTCTTTCTTTCTTTCTTTCTGTCTTTCTTTCTTTCTTTCTTTCTTTCTTTCTTTCTTTCTTTCTTTCTTTCTTTCTTTCTGTCCTTCCTTCCTTCCTTCCTTCCTTCCTTTAAAACAGCCCAGAACAAAGGTTCTCTGAACATATCAAGGATGAACGCAACATGGACTTCCAGAAGAAGTTCATCCTTAAGAGAGATGATGCTAGTATGGACAAAGATGATAATCAGGTACACTGATTTATGTCATGAGTACTTGAAATTTTTATGTGTATTCAGTGGTTCATTTGTCTTTTTAGCATGTCGTTTTTCACTCCTTCTTTTCTCCCATACTAGTGTTTTTAGCCACACCAATTAGTTAGATCCCTCATTGAGTAACAAAACCTCACGTAGGCTTGTCTCGTGTAATCTTTCATAAAACACTTTGGATCTATATGTAATATTGGTCCTCGATCTTGCTGCCATGTGCTACATCTTTTAGAGATGAGCCCCACAGAAGTAAACGGACATAGCTGGATTTAACGACATGTGAGATGTTTAACATTTTTTCCACTCATTCAGAGACAACAGACTGCCTAGGCATCTGGATGTAGGAACAACATGAACCTGCAGCAATACCTTATCCCAGTCTTGGCGTTATCTCATGCAACCTTACTGAGGAATCTAATTAGCTATGTCAGTGATAGTTATGAGAGAATGCAGGATTTGGTCAATGCTTACAGTACATTGTTAAAGTTACACAGTTAGTAGGTGTGAAACTGCATTTGTTATCACAGATGAAAATTTGCACATAAATATAGGTTTAACAATCTGCAACACCTGGGATAATGCCAATTATTTTCCATTTTTAGGCAGTGATTTAATCCAAGCGATATGCATTTGTCTGCATATAAAATTTAAAAAAATTCCAAGAACATTTTCCATTTATTTCAAAAAGAACTTGGTACCTTGCATGCTTAAACATTTAAACTTATGGGATTTTCAACTAAACCTTGAAACCTTATATTTTCAAATACAGAAACACTTCATCATTGTGGAATTACAAGATTTAGCATCTTGAAATCAATTTTATTTGCTTTGTTGTGCTCTAGACCAAGTTTATCACACTGCTTTATTAATTTCAGCAGTGTTTGTTTGAAGCTATGACACTTTTTCCTATTGCTTGTACAGATTTCTCATACTCCCTTGTATGATTCTGTGTTCTCTCACATTTGTGGTGTTAGAACTTCCCACGCCGACTTCATCCCTCGAAACACTCACTTTGCCCAGTTTTCATACTGCTGTCTTGTTTTGACATCGGACATCTGCTCTTCCTCACATGCTATTGTTATCTTGTGTGTTGCTGCTACTTGTCTTGACAGCAGGTTGCGCAAAGTGTGACTGTATGTGTTTGCATATTAGATTGCAATCTTAATTATTTTCCATTGTGATTCTCTTCCCAAATCTTAGATCCGTGTGCCACTGCAGGACGGGCGGCGTAGCAAGTCCATTGAAGAGCGAGAGGAAGAATATCAGCGGGTACGAGAGCCGGATCTTTGCCCGAGAAGTAAGTATTGAACCTGAATAAAGTAGCAAGCGCATGCGATGCATATTCTTGACTTGGAAGAGGTCTTCCAGTTATGTCAGCAGCCACCGACATATATTTGGCCCAGTTTTCTATTGAATTGATTCATTTGTGACAGCTTGCTGCAATATCACCTTCAACTTGGTGATTTACTTTGCCCTGAATGGTGATTTTTATTGAACTGTTTCTTGAGTTGAGTGTTTGACAGTAGATCTTTTAATATTAAAAAAACAAACAAAAACAAAACAAGAACTGGCATGTAAATTTTATTTATTTTTTTCTGGGATCATCTTAGGAATAGAGAAACTCTATATACAGGGTCAAAAAGTAGACATTGCAGTAGGGCTGCAACGATTGATGACGTCAACTACAAAAATTAGTCGACATGGAATTTTAATGTTGACATGTCATATTCCAAAACCACATACGTGATTTTGTAACTGCAATGCAATACAGGAAGATATGGGGGCAGTATTGCCTCTATTGTCTGACACTAACAACGATACTAACGAAGAAGAAAGTATCGGAACAACTTAACGATGGTGGAACAGAGAGGAGGGCGGAGAGAATGAAAGAAAATTGAGACAGGCTGTCAAAGGTGTGGGAGCATTTCATAGAAAACAAAAATAAAGTTGAATGCAGACTGTACAAAGCAGAGCTTTCCTTCCACTGCAGCATCACTGCAGTGCAGAGCATTTAAAACGCCTATGGCAGGCCGTTTTAACATAAAATCCAATTGGTCTGACCATCCGTAGTTACATTTTAGATAATCTAAAACTGCATTTTGACTAGACAAAACTACATTTTGACAATCCAGACTGGTAATTTAAGATATTACATTATGACTAGTAAGAACAATAATTCAATATATCTTCAATTACATTTTGATGAGTAAAAATTCCTTTCAAGATATCTCAAATGACGTCACCGGATTCATCATTTGACGGGTCACACATCCGTAATTACAATTTAAGATATCTCAAACGTAATTATGACTAGTCAAAATGACATTTTCAGATATCTGAATTAAGAGATTGCGTGTAAGCCCCCTCATAATTTTAAAACAAGAGAACTTCAATTGCGGGAAACCTCCCGATGGCCACCACGCCCCGACGCTGGCCATTCTGGACAAAATTATAAGAAAATGCAACAATATAGAAAGAGCTCTTCAGTATGGGATATGCGGAGAACGCGAAAATTGTGTACTTGAAGACTGCTTATGAAATCTACAAAGAATCTCTGATTTTACGGCAGGCCGTTTTAACAAACTGCCTTATAAACTTTCCGCCAAAATGCTACGTAAATCTGTGACGTTTTGACTAGACAGAATAGTTATTCAAGATATCAGTAATGTCATTCTGACTAGTCAGAATGTTAATTTAAGATATCTTAAATATCAATGCCGTCTAATTCAAGATATCTCTAATTCATTTGGAGATATTTTGGCTAGTCAAAATTAGAGTTCTAGATATATCTAATTTAGTTTTGCCTAGTCATTATTTGCTTTCAAGATATCTAGAATTTAATTTGAACTAGTCAAAACTATATATCAGCTATCTAAAAATACATTTAAGATATCTTGATTTACAGTGTCATTCATGATATCTTTAATTAGAATTATGACTAGTCAGAATAAAAAGTGAGATATCTTGAATTAACTTTATGACTAGTCATAATTTAATTGTAGATATCTGAAATTTGTGTTTCAGATAGTCAGTAATTCATCGTAGATATCTTGAATTGAATCCTCCATTCAACTCAGTGGTAAATCTGACACATTTCTACTAGTCGGAATGTAATTTGAGATATCTCAAATAGGTATTTTGTCTAGACAAAATATAATTAGAGATATCTTAATTTACTAATATGTCTAGTCATAAATAAATTTCAGATATTTGGAATGTAAGTGTGGATTTTATGTTAAAATGGCCTGCTAT
>JAMQGT020003619.1:0-13472 GCA_024447675.2 Pterophyllum scalare | reverse complement strand
TATGGCAGGCCGTTTTAACATAAAATCACGTTTCGTCTGACTATCCATAATTACATTTAAGATATCTAAAACTGCATTTTGACTAGACAAAACTACATTTTGACTATCCAGAATGGTAATTTAAGATATCTGCATTTACATTCTGACTAGTAAGAATAATAATTCAAGATATCTTCAATTACATTTTGACGAGTCAAAATTCCTTTCAAGATATCTCAAATGACGTCACCGGATTCATCATTTGAAGGGTCACACATCCGTAATTACAATTCAAGATATCTCAAACGTAATTATGACTAGTCAAAATTACATTTTTAGATATCTGAATTAAGCGATTGCATGTAAGCCCCCTTGTGCTGTACTGAGCTGTCCAAACAATTGCCTGTGGTAGAATTTCAGGTGGCTGCAATGGCGCTGGCTGTTGTGGACAAAATTGTAAGAAAATGCCACAATATAGAAAGAGCTCTTCAGTATGGGATATGCGGAGAACTGCGAAAATCGTGTACTTGAAGACTGCTTAAGAAATCTGCAAAGAATCTCTGATTTTATGGCAGGCCATTTTAACAAACTGCCTTATAAACTTTCCGCCAAAATGCTACGTAAATCTGTGACGTTTTGACTGGACAGAATACGTAATTCAAGATATCAGTAATGTCATTCTGACTAGTCAGAATGTTGATTTTAAGATATCTTAAATATAAAAGCTAGTCTAATTCAAGATATCTGCTAATTCATTGGAGATATCTTAAATGGAATTTTGCACTAGTCAAAATTAGCAGTTACTAGATAGCTCTACATCTTAGTTTTGCCTCAGTCATTATTCTGCTTTCAAGATATCTGAGAATTTAATTTGCACTAGTCAAAACTATATATCTCCTATCTAAAAATACATTTAAGATATCTTGAATTACAATGTCATCCAAGATATCTTTAATTAGAATTATGACTAGTCAGAACAAAAAGCGAGATATCTCGAATTAACTTTATGACTAGTCATAATTTAATTGTAGATATCTGAAATGTGTTTCAGATAGTCAGTAATTCATTGTAGATATCTTGAATTGAAGCCTCCATTCAACTCAGTGGTAAATCTGACATCATTTCTACTAGTCAGAATGTAATTGGAGATATCTCAAATAGGTATTTTGTCTAGTCAAAATATAATTAGAAATATCTTAATTTACTAATACGTCTAGTCATAAATCAATTTCAGAGATCTGGAATGTAAGTGTGGTGAAACGGATTTTATGTTAAAACAGCCTGCCATAACATTTCGCTCATAACTGGCCCAGTTAAACACTCTTTTGACTGCAGTAGCAAGCACTCTTGGCATACGTTTTTGCCCCGACTGGAAAACTTTGTACTTGTACTCACACACATACACACAGAGGGAAGGGAGTGGCCCCTCACTAATCCTCAACACTTGGCCTGTGTCTCAAAATACATTACCTATCACACTACCTTCTTAAAGTAAAGGCTCTGCCTGTAACATGATGATCAATAAAAAACTGTGGGTTGTGGGAAAGGGGGTATAAACTTTTTTCCAGTGTGCCAGAAAAACATTGTGTCATGGTCCTGGTCCTTCAACCCCACATTCTGAACTATGGACTTTTAAGTTTTAAGCTCTTGTTTGTAGTGTTTTGAGTTCTGCGTTCTTGTTGACATTCCCATTTTAGATTTACAATATTTATATGCTCTGGTTTTCTTAGTTTTGCCACCTTTTACAGTCTAGTTTTCTTGGTAGTCATTGTTTATTTTGATTCCTTGAGTTTCAGCACGGTGGCGCAGTGGTTAGCACTGCTGCCTCACAGTTAGAATAACATCTACTGTAGAAGGCCTGGGTTTGATTCCACCTGGGGGCCTCTCACTGTGTAGAGTTTGCATGTTCTCCCTGTGTTTGTGTGGGTTTCCTTCCACAGTACAAAGGCATGCAGTTACTGGGGTTAGGTTAATCGGTCACTCTAAATTGCCCATAGGTATGAATGGTTGTCTGTCTCTCTGTGTTGGCCCTGTGACAGGCTGGCGACCTGTACAGGGTGTACCCTGCCTCTTGCCCTATGTCAGCTGTGATAGGCTCCAGCCCCCCACGACCCTGAACAGGATAAGCGAGTTTCAGTTTATTCTTTTTTTTCTCTTGTGCTTCCCCATGGTTAAGTCACCAGTTCTATGCTTGGTGTTGTTATGTTTTTGTTATTTCCTCCTCTTTTGTGTCTTGTCTTGTGTGCATGGTATTTCGTTTTGCTTGCCCTGGCTCATTGCCTTTGATTGGTTTCAGCTGTGTCTTGTTACCCTGGTGTTTCCCCATCTCCTCACGCCTGTTTAAAGGCTCACTTTTTCTTAGTTCTCTGTCCTGTCACGCTGTATTTCTGTTTGTTTTACCTGGACTTTTCTCTTTTTCTGCTGCAGTCTTTTATTACGTGCCCTGCCTAAATAAAATTTCTTTTTTTAGTTCCCTGAGCTCATTTCACAGTCTGCATTTTGGGCCATTTATCCACACACTATGACACTTTGAGAACTGCGGGGTTAGTATTATAGTGCCGTGTAGTCTGCAAGAGTGTTAA
Source organism: Pterophyllum scalare (assembly GCA_024447675.2). NCBI lineage: Eukaryota > Metazoa > Chordata > Actinopteri > Cichliformes > Cichlidae > Pterophyllum > Pterophyllum scalare. The sequence goes on along the minus strand of JAMQGT020003619.1, from coordinate 10,911 downwards.
AAGACCCTTCTCACAACACAGTAACCCACAATCCAAGAACTGTTTGTGGGGGCTTACTGTACTTTATGTGGTGTACTGTTTGCAGCAGTGAACAGCAGTAATCCAAAGTGAGGTGGTTAGATACTTAAAAAAAAAAAATCAAGTTAACCAGCTTCAGGTATTTAGCACCAGTCCTTTTTCTTTTTTCTTTTTTTTTTTTAAAAAAAAGCAACCATATTTTGAAGTGTCAAACTTCATTGTGTTATATTACTGGCCAAGTGGCAATAACTTGTTGAAAGTCTTTAAATGTGGCAAGGGTGATATTATAAAGAATTCTGCTGGAGTGCCCTTTGGTGGTTGTTTACTGAATTAAATTTAGTTGTCTCTGCTGGCATGGCACTGGGTAAAAAGAAATTTCTTTTCACCTGCTTATTGCACATACAACAATGCAGGCCTGAACTGAGGGAACATTTTTTTTTCAAGCTCTCAACTGAGTTGGAGTGCATAGAAATGCAAGCTCTCCTCCAGAGGCAAACTTTAAGACCTGGTTTTACTTGTGACAGGCTGACTGACAGTTAATCTGACTGATGGGCCGTGCGTTTAACAGGAAGCACAGAATTTGTTAAGCAAACCGAGATATATAAAAACACTCAGGGAGCTAAGGAGACAAGGTTATCCCTAACAACAGTGGAGAGATTTCAACTGAGCATTTCCATCCACCTTATGATAAAATACTGTTGTCATGTTATAGATCAGATACTGAGGTGAATCACAGAGATACGGAGAAGAAAGAGTGCAGATTGGTGAAACATGAGCTAAGAGCCTGAAAGTTCTAGAAAAGGAAAATGAAAGGCACGATGAATCTTTAAAGCAAGTATGTGCATATCTGTTCTCTTTGCATATAGTGAGGAGCAAGTGTGGGCATAGCTAAATGGGGAAGCCCGTGGAGGATTCAGTTTTCGAACATAGAATATTCAACTTTTTCTTATTGCTTGTTTCAAACCTCGCCAAGAACGTGCGGGGGCGTTTGGCTGTTCAGAGCCGGGGAATCAATGCTGCAGGCAGGCAGAGGGGAGGCATCGGTGCTTAGAGGAGTGGAGGACGGGCCACACTTGTATCACTCACAAGGTGTTCTTGGCAGTTTGCTGCCCTCTGTGCAGTAAAGCCTTCAACTTGTAATGTGCCTCAACCCTGTAACACCAGAAAAAGGTTTCTCCATATCTGTGTAGGCAGATTTCTATCCCTTCCAGTATCCATTTCGGAGATTATTTTTGCCTGCTTTTGCTTTGGTGTATTGCACTGCCTCAAAAGATTTAAACACATGAAGACTGGATGAAGGCAGAGAAGTTGGAATAACTAATAGGAAGTTTAAGGCTTCTGATGAATTGGCAGCTCATAGGATAACAAGTGAGACATTATTAGATACATTATTAAATTAATCTAAGTTTATCTCCATAAAGACACCAGTGTGATTCCACCACTGAGATAAAAGACTGCAAACAGAATCCACCCCCAATTCCCAGGAGTAATGAAGTTGTCACTGGCTCAATCTGCCCCTAAAGCAGCCCTCCAGGTACAATGATATGGTACCCATATCTCCACACAAGAAGGCTGGAAATCTGAGGAGGGGGACACATCTGATGATAGCAGTCATCCTCACTGGAATGGGGGAAAAATAGAGGTCATTGTGTCACTGATCAAATGAGAGAGAGAGAGTGTGTGTGTGTGTGTGTGTGTGTGTGTGTGTGTTGGGTGCTCCAGTTGAGCATATAGTGAGAATCCCTGCAGAGATAGTGACAGCAAAGGAGGAATGACACTGGTGGGATGCTGAAGTGATTGTTGATGTCTGACTGGAGCTGATCCCGCCTCCGTGAAATATGGGAAATATTTGGTCCTCTTTTACCTGCAAACAAGTTAAATTACAGATGGAGGGCTGCTGGAGCGTATCTCATATGCAGATTAGGCTACTCCCTCGTAAGATCGTATGCATTTCTAAGACGTAATGAAACGTGCCCTACGGCATCAAAGCGTAATGCACGGCAAGGCAATCGTGCATCCAATCTAGAGACTCAGTTCCAGTTGCCTGTGTGGTCTCTGGAGGGGTGAGACATACTTCCTCGCTCAGACTATCGCCGCTCTCCATCCATAGCGGATCTCCAGCTCTGAAGCCACTTTGGATGTGGACACCGGCGGCAGCGCTCGATTCCTCCGCTACACACACACACACACACTCAAACACACTTTTAGTCATGCAGCTTACCAAACAGGACCGGCCGGAGAAATCCTATCTGATCAAGCGCATTGATGGTGAGACAAAAAGAAAAAATTCAGCTTTTTTTTCCCGCTTTTGCGCTCAGAGAACCGTGACCGAAGTGTGCCACTGACGTGAACACTAAATATTTTAACGATGTGTGAGTTTAAAGTGACCTCGTCTTACTTTATCGGCTGCTGTTATTGCTATAATTCTCCAAAAGGGCTTGAAGTATTTATTTTAGGTGCAGTTTATATTATACTTGTGCCATTTTTCAATTCTTTTCGGATGCAAAATTGGGCTTTTCATTAATGCTACAGCCACTTAAACTGGCTCTATAGTAGCATAAATTAAATGTGACTAGTGTTTCAGTAAACTTTACTTTTTAAAAAAATTAATTTTTCATTTGATTTTACACTTTATCACATTCGCGCCGTCCGTTTCTATATTTGTGTTTGCACTGTACTGAATTGAATCAAACACTGAGAAAGCATATAGCCAGAATCATATGAATATTATATTCACCGTGGACAAGATCAGGTGAAGCGCTGACCTTTTTCTTTATTTTTTCTCCTCTCAGCGCCCTTTGTTTTCCCCTTTCTCTTTGTGTTTATGTGCTGGAGGAATCATGTAGGACAAGATTCATCTTCTCTGCCCCATCACAGGAGCTCCTTTGTAGCCCGGGGTCAGATGTATCTCCTTTGAGCGCTGCAGTGTTCTGCTGTGTGGATGTGTGCGTGTGTGTGTGTGTGTGTGTGTGTGTGGTGCTTGTTTAGAGAGAAAAAAAGAAAGGAAAAAAAGATGCATAGATGCGAGAAATACTGACTGGAGCACTGAACGCCTCCTGATGATGCTACTGTTGCTTAACTCTCCGTGTTTTCTAGGATTGATCACCAGGCTTTGCCGATAAACAGCCTTCCCCTGAGGATGTCTGAACACACAGAGGTGCCTTAATAGAAAAATCTTTGGCACTGTCACATCCCTCAATCACTTGCATCCCAAATCCCTCAGTCCCACCCTCATCACTAACTCCTATCCTCATTTGTTGTCTTTGTTTTCCACAGAGGCAATTACCTTTCTTGCATCAAGCACTTTTGCTGCTATATTGTCTCAGCAGCAGCAATGCTTACTTACTGAATTTACAAGTCAAGCCTGACAGAGGAGCGTGCACCACACAGTGTAATCTTTGGTCAGTCCTGTCCCTGTGGCTTTTATCCCTTATAAGCAATGTTATTGTACAAGGGTGACAAAAACTGAGACCATCTGAAGCCTGCAGTCCCCTTCCAGCTGTTGACTGAACGTCTATTATTCCTGGTGTGAGTCCCGATGCAGAAGGTGTTATAAGCCGGGAAGAACGGAGGACTTGCAAATCAAATTGCTTTAATCCACTGAAGCATCTGTCTTCATTCTCCAGAGGGCAGCTGGGTGTGTAGCAGAGGAGCTCTGAGCCATGATCATGACTGGAAAGGAAAACAAAACCTGTCACTGAGGAATTATATGATGCGCCTTGGTCAGTCAGCTGTGCAGTAAGGGTATGGATGACAAGACTGTCAAATTGACAGATTTTTTTTTTTTAAGTGTCACAGATGGTAACGAGCTTGGTCAAAGTTTCTCATTATCTGCAGTCATTCCAGTCATTCATACAGTCATTATATGTCGCTATTTCTCCTTTCCTTCCACAAACAGAGAAGCAACTTTAAAGTAGCCCTAAAACAAAGAGCATGGTGTCCTTGTTTCTGCTATCCTGTCTTTAACTATCAGTCTAAGAAACAAACTTCATTCTGTGTCGCTGTTTTTAGCTGTATTCAAACAGAATGGCTCATGATGTCAGCTCGATTTCTTTTCCCCTCACCCACAGAGTAAATGTCTCTGGTTTGGCGCTGTTTGTGATTAATGGAACATCAAAAGCTCAGTGTGATACATTCCTGAGGATATGAGTCTGCCAGGGACACATAAACATCATTAATGAACAAGAAGCAGACTGGAGAGAGATGGAGTGACAGAGGGAGGGGGGAGGAAGCAAACTGGAAGGCAATATTTATTTTTGTCAGTTCTATGATATATATTTACCTGTGATTTTGATGATGATTGCCTCCGCGAAGGCAACTTTGAGTGATGGAGAGACAGTTTGTACCCAGGGATCTCGAGCGATTACCTAGCATCAGATGGTGCATAGGACGAATGGATGGCAGCACTTTTTTTTTTTCATGAATACATTTGGAAAATCACATCTACCTTTGCTCTTTCATGCCCAGTGGCAAAGAACTCGGAAGTGTACAAAGGAAACTTCTACGCTCGTCTGCACGAAGACAGCTATATTTATCTGGGTATGTAGCTCTCTGCTGGGCTTAGAGGTTTAATTACCCAGAAGAGAGGAAAGCAAAAATGAAATGCAATTATGCAACAGTGTGCACCCGATCCTGAATAGTGGAGCTTTTGTAGATAGGGACATTACTGCCACCATTCCTCCATGACCTTTGAGCTGTTTTTTTCAGTTGCACAAATCTGTGGATGCTTACGGAAACATTTTATGCTCCATAACTGGCTGCTGTCTCATATTTGCTGCACAGAGATGAAAGTGGTGTCAAAATCATAATGGTTAAGCAGTTTCTTTATTTACTAATATTACTTCGGTAGAAATTATTGTTGAAGGACAAAGGTTTGTATTCTGAACTAGCAGGAGAAAAGTTAATGACATGTACACTTGAGCAAGATTCCCAACTGCTCCGGCATGAGCAGCTCAGAAGACCATCAGTAGAAACCCACAGGCATAAGTGTGTTAAAGCTGTATGTATGAAGCTTCAAAATTAAATCCTATTGTGTGTGTGTGTGTGTGTGTGTGTGTGTGTGTGTGTGTGTGTCTGTCTGTCTTTCTGGCAATGTCAGTGGGAAGGATGTAGAGTCAGAGGTGGAGGCAGGATGGAGTGCTCCTGGAAGACTGTGCTGCTTCTTGTATGTGCGTCTCTGGGGTGCATAGACAGCCATTCGAACCCTGAGGGACTCGCTGTCAGGACCTTGTCAGGGAGCTTACCGCTGCCACAGCAGACATCTCAGAGGTACTATCTGATGGCCAATTTATACTGTCCTGTATACCTCACTAAAGTCTGCATATCTGTTGTCATATGTATAGGTTTATGCTTGTATTTAATGCAAATCTAACATGAATAACCTAAAATGAGTGTGAGACAAACTGAGAGAGTATTTGGCAGCACAGCAGCAGCAGGCATACAGCGATATACCCTCAACACTTGATTGGTGATATTATTTCTGTTCCAGCATCAAGAACAAGGCTGCAACATCATGACTGTTACTGTTACTGACTTAAAAGAAAAATAAAGAGGATCATTAACTGAGGGAATTCCCCGTAAGTGGAGAGGATAGAGAAATTAAATATGTGTGATTGGTTTTACAATCGTCCTTCAATTTGTCTCCATTAATCCTCTCTCATAGCTCACATGTGTGCCGGTGACGAGCTCCTGTGTATAAAAGTAGGATACCGCTTTGCAATCAACTCCTAATCAGCAGTAATTACACATTAGCTATTGTGTGCTATATTTAGAGATCCGCCATTTCTCAACCCCCAAGTAACCACCAGCAGACAAGCAAGTTACTCATGCATGTTTACCCTCTAAATTATTTACACTTTATTGGCTTGATTCAGTACTTCTTCTAGACTAAAGACTGGCTCTAATTCATTTTTATGACCTGAAATTATTCTTCTGAAATGACTAAAATAACTCTAATTTTTTACACCAGAACTTGAAATAGGTAATAAAATATGTAGTGAGTTATTTAAAACTGTTCTCCTTGTTGCCAGAAAACATAATGAAAGTGACGTCAGTATCACATAATAGCTATTAGGCAGTCAAGCGTATGGTTTTTTTGTTGTTGTTGTTGTTGTTTTTTAATGTTTGGTTTGTTTTTTTTCTTTGCTCAAGACTCCAGGTGGAGAGCCTCCTGCGATGACAGTTGGTTGCCCATGGAGTCACCTCGAAAACACATCCTGCTGTTTGCCACCACACGCAGTGGTTCCTCTTTCACCGGGCAGCTCCTCAACCAGCATCCGGGGGTCTTCTATGTATTTGAGCCTCTGTACCACGTCCAGCAGGCCTTCACCAACTCCAGTAGCAGGTTGCGTCGCACCTTGGACCGCCGTGCCTTGCTGGGAGCATACAGGGACCTTCTTCTCAATCTGTACACTTGTGAGCTTCACTTCATGGAGAATTACATCCGCCCTGAACCTCAAGACCACATCACAAGCTCCTTTTTCCGCCGGAGCTCCAGCCATGCCCTCTGCTCCCCTCCAGTTTGCTCTGATGGAATGGTTGCAGCAGCCTCTGATCCACCTGATGAAACCTGGTGTCCTAAGAAATGTGGGGCCCTGAACCTCACTTTAGCCTCTATTTCATGTCTGTCGAGAGGGCATGTAGCTGTAAAGACTGTGCGGGTCCCTGAGGTGGGCGATCTGCGCACTCCGACTGAAGATCCACGTCTGGACCTGAAGATCATCCACCTGGTGAGAGACCCCAGAGCCATTCTTGCCTCGCGCATGATGGCGTTTTCTGATCAGTTTCGTGCCTGGAAAATATGGAATGCGACAGGGCGGCAGCCTCGATACGTGGACCTTTCGCAGATCACCAGCACCTGTAAGGACATGGTGGCCTCTGTAGAAACAGGCCTGCAGAGACCAGCATGGCTGCGTGGACGTTACCTGCTGGTACGGTATGAGGACTTAGCCTTCAACCCAAAGGACAAGGCCAGTGAAATCTACAGGTTTGCGGGGCTCGAAATGGAGGAGAGGGTGAGGATATGGATTGCAAAGAACACCAACAATAATGTGTCGTCGCCATCTGAGTGGAACTACAGATACTCCACCACCAGGGACTCCAGAGTGACAGCTGAGAGCTGGAGGCTTCGTCTCAGCTTTGACATTGTAAGAACAGTTCAGAATCTGTGTAACGATACTCTGGCTCTGCTGGGATACAAGCAGGTTCACTCCACACCTGAACTCAGAAATTTGTCACAGAGTTTAGTGGAACGAAGGACATTTCAACCTGTCACATAGTAGATTTTTGTTGCAGATTTTAAACAAAATCTTTATGTTATTTATTTATGCTCAGTTAAATGAATGTAATTTATCTTAAATTTGAACAAGGCCTAAAAATTAACATTCATTGTATTTTCACTTTTTGTTAAGGATATTAAAATGGCCAAATCTCAAGTGTGTGTTGCTGAAAAATATTAATTACCCAAAATAAAGTCCATACTGCTGTATGTTTTGAATGCTTTTCCCAACTTGTACAGCAAAGCTCTGAAGCCCAGTGGAATAAAGTTTAGACTTAACTGGGGTTTTTTGTTGTTGTTTTTTACCATGTAACTTTTTTTATAATTTCAATAGTTAGAGAGTTTGAATGGCAAAGAAGACATGGCAGAGTCCAGGTGCCATTTCATAGTAAGTCACCAAAAACATGCCCCTGAATGAAGGAAAAAGGCAGAGAGAGACAAAAATCAAAGGGAAAAAAAATTACAGGGCTTAGCTTCCAAGTGTCTCTAATGCATTTTGGGAAAGGATTAAAATGTCACATATTGCAGGAAATCTTTGCTGGTGCAATCTTCTGCAGTGCACAGCAACTCTGTTTTCAGTATGTCAACAACAGGAGATTATTTCTTGTTTCCTCACTGTAAATACTTAAACACTGTAATACCTGATTAAGTGGTGCAATGCAAGTATGAAAATATAATGTAGTGGATGTGTTTAGACATTTTTGTCAGTGTTACTTTACTGTTTGTATTTTTTACTTTTTCAAATAAATTATTCATATCTAAGTAATGCATATCTACCACACTGGTAAAATCTTCTTCCAGCTACATTTGTTTGATGTCTTTTTTATTTTTTACTTCTTTAATCCTGAGAGGAAAGCGGATAAGTACCCAAGTTTTAAAGCTTAAAACTGAAAATAGTGTAAATTTGTTGTCTTTTATCTTGTAATCCCTCTGTATTTGGCTTGTCTTAAAGCCAAATTTCAATCATGCTGATGTGTTTTCTAGTAACAGGCTTCTGACTCAAAAAATAGTTTCATTTTAACTTTGAACCTAATAAGACTAATACAAGCATCACTCAGCTCTGTCTTCACCATTTAACTGTCCTTTGTGTCTAAACAGACAAAGGAATTGTACCGTCTCTCCAGACACCAGCCCATTTATTTCTATGTAGGACTGCTCTCTTGAGATAATGCTGGAGGTAGTTTCTGAGAACAAACTCAGTGCATGAATCATAGACAAACCACTGTTTCACTGTGATTTTCTTGCCTTTTAAATGCAAACACCGCATCTGCCTAAGGAGGTTGCAATTGTAGCCTGCTGGGAGCTATGAGCTTTGATGCTCATGCTGCTAAAGATGGCCACTCCTGAGTGAAGGAAAGTATGCAATTTGACTGGAATAGTCATGCTCCTCTGTGAGTACTATTAAATCTGAAGTGAAATTGTCCCTTAAATTATGTATTTTTAGACACCCAGTCTTCCCCATCCTTCCTGTAGCTGCCCCATAGCTGCTGACACCAGGGATATCTCAGCACAGTCCAAAGAATTGATCTACAGATCTAGCTGAGGAGAAACAGGATTTAAGATGCATGGAGAATAAGAGCAGCCGCCTTTCTTTGAACTTAATCTGCAAGGCTACACAAACTGGCCATAAAGCAAAGCTTTATGACACCCGGAGAGATGTGCTTCATTGGTTTTTCCATCCCCACTCTGACACACAAAGCTCAAAGTGGCCTGAGTCAGCCGTCAGCTAATTACCCATTTCTTCTGCACTCAATACCGACAACCGCTTTCTGTCTCCTTAACAGTGCTGACAAATTCAGGTCTTATCAATACCAAAGACAAATATGAGGTGTGCACTGTTACTGGAAAATGCAAAATAGTGCAGTTTGTCTGTGTCACTGGTTCCTTTATTCCCTGCAGACCTGTCAGCTTAACTCAGGTACCCTTTAAACTGTTTATCCATCACTGTGAGCTTATTCATTTTTTAACCAAAGATTTTTAGTTGAATATTTTGTGGGTTTTGTTTGTTTTTTGTTTTTGTTTTTATTTCCAAATAAATTATGGAATATCCCAGACCTTATTTCAAGATATTCACAGTTTAACTGTGATCTTTAACTACTGCAACCCTTTATTCCTGGATTTTTAAATGGCTATTTTAACCATTTATCATATATATTTAGCTGCACTTTAGCTATTTTAACACTTCACTAAATATAAGATGGATCGTAGCTACCATGACATCACCCTAGAAGCCCCATGTCTGGCACTTTGGCTTTCTCCATGCTGTGACTATATTTGGAAGAGAGGGAAAAACTACACAAGGAAGCGGACCATAGTGCTAGTTTGGTTAGTACATTGTACCTGTAATTTACCATGACATTACTGGATGACATCACATGTCAGGTAATTCACATTACAGTCTATATGGATTACCTCTATTCTGGAACCAGCCTCCATTTTTCATTCAAATATTAGGATTTTGGAAATTAGTTGAGCAAATTCACAAGCTTTTCACATTCCTCCTAGCCAGAGCAGAAGTGTCACAAGTTCCCCTGGTTATAAATTTCAGCTCCACACTGTCTCAGTTTGACATCCAAAACAGAGGTGCAGAGGTCAGAGTAGGTGCACAAGATCAGATACATTTATGGAATATATATATATATATATATATATATATATATATATATATATATATATATATATATATATATATATATATATATATATATATATATATATATATATATATATATATATAAATATACATTCCAGCAAAATTCTTTAAAGTAAAGCAGAAATTTTTATTCTGTAATTGATTCGTGATCACATGCAGAGGTGGCATGCTGATATCTGTCACACCCACAGCTCCTCGGAAGAATACAGGGCAACACATTGCCCTCTTTCTACTGATTTCTTCTTTCTTTTTTTTCATTTTAGAAGCAGGCAAACATGTCCATATGGCTTTCTTCCTAATGCTTGTAAGAGTATGCCACTATTGCATCAGCTCATGTGGAGAGGTTGAAATTTAAGAAGTTGGGCGGTGGTGGCCTGTGTGCAGCTAACAAATCTTTTATTCCAGTGTTATAAAAAGAGAATTGTATGATAAATGAAAAACTCCTTGATGATGCAGGCTTGGTAAAGAGAATGGCGGGGGAGCATGTTCAAGCGGAGAGGTTTAAAGTCAAAGAAGAAGCAGCCTTTGCCTGCTGTGCTCTCATCTACAATGTGAAGAGCAACAAGAAGGGAAAAAAAATTAACCTGCAGGGATTAATAAAGAAAAACTCAATTATGATGTATTAATTAACTCAAAATCAACACACAATTTTTCTTAATTATAGATTTTGCTTGCCACTGTGAAAATGTAAAAATCAACAGTTTTCCATGTACCAGCTTCGTCTACTACTAAACTTCAAGACACAATATTACAACTTTGTTGCCTGGATCACAAACCAGAAGGTGCACAGACACAATGTGAACCAGTTTCCAGCACTGTTTTGATAAGCACCTACTTGACCTTCCAGCTCCTCTGTTGCATTAGTGTCAGTCGAATAAGTTCTATCACATAAATCTCATCACTGCTCTGTTCCATGACTGTCTGTAATCACCAGCCTTAACCATTCACTGGTCATAATGACGTG
>JAMQGT020003618.1:0-51015 GCA_024447675.2 Pterophyllum scalare | reverse complement strand
TTTGTAATTGTACTTGGTTCAGTTAGGTATTGCTATGGGACACATGCGATATAGTTGTGCTGTGTTTGCCTCTGCCTTTCTCGGTTCTTTTTCCTTTTTTATGTCTTGTGTTAGTTTTATATTCAGTTTTGTTTTTGACAATTTTTATATGATTCTACTAGGTTATTTTTTTTTTTTTACTCTTGCTTTATTGAATGAACTTTGGATTGGCAATGTCAGTCAAAACGTGAACATCGTAAGTGCTAGATAGCATCAATGCTGATATTGTGTAACACCATTGCCTACATACATTCTCCCAGAGCCACTAATCATTGATTCAGACCTTTAGGCTATGACCACACAAAAAGTTGTCTTTTTCCAGTTCCCTTCAAACACATAATAGACTGTTTTTTTTGCAGCACTGTAAATATGTTATAGAAAAAACAGTGTACATAGTAATGTAGTATAACATAGTCACAATGTTTTGTAATGTTGCTGTTACATTTTCACATAGTATTACATAATTTGAAACATTAAGACTCCAACAGAGGTTACCAATAGTACAAATAGTAGCATCTATCTTAACAGATATTTGATCCAGCTGACTACATTATGTAACAGTTCACATTTTCATGTGCTACACAACAGTGAACACATTCTGAAACATATTTTTCGGTTTTAAGAGCGTTTTATAGACACACAGTAGTGTTGTTTTAAGTCAGGTGCTTAAGTTAATTCACAATTGTCACTAGCCATAATTTGATATTATGGTAAAATATTATTCCATGTACTTAAACATAATTTTTTTAAATGAAAACATTGGTTTCATTCACTGTAATGGTGATGGGAGATTATTCATTTAATAAGCTAACATTATATTTTGTCAACAGGATACAGACTGAAATATTAGGATGAGTAGCCTGCTAACGTTAATACGAGGTATAACATTACACTGATTTAATCATTTATATAATGCAAATATTTTAGCTTATTAAACATAGTTGATTTCACAATGGCAATGCCAGCTGTCTCAAACAAAATGGTAATATACATTTCAGGATGATAATGTAAAGGACTTCCATACCTGACTTTTACTGTCTTTTTAGTGATTTGGGTGGAGCTAGTGCAGCAGCTGCACTAGCCACCATCTTCCATGTGTAGTTTTTCCTGTGTTTGTTTTCGTCCTTCTTTGACATGTAATGACATGCTAGAACACTTGTAGACACACTGGTACTGTATGTGGCCCCATCGGTTCTGGGAGAGCTGCACCCTCAGTATGTACACTTTCTATGGTAAAGCGTTAAATAAACAATCAAGTACCACTGCACTTTCAGAATTTTGGTTTCAAATGGTACTGTGTGGTAAATATCAATTCTAGTGACGTCCCTGGGCCCTTATTTTTAAGACAGAATCAACTCCAGGGACTAGCATCAGTTTTTTCTCCCAGGCTAACTGCACACAAAACTGAAATAATTTATTTCAGTGTCTTATTTCCTTCTCAACACTTATGCAAACTTATCTGTAACCATGCATTGCATGAGGCCCCATCACAGCAAGGTGAAAGCTTTAATCAGTGATGTACACCACCTCTTGACCTATATATATATATATATATATATAGTTTTGCATATACAAAATAATCTTTGTGATTGGATATTTTATTTGCTCCACAGCAGTTGTTTTGTTCTAGCACATAGGTTTTAGTTTACATTTAGGATAATCACATAATCTTAATTCGTTTGCGTTAACCTGAAAATTCAGCAGCTCTTCCTCCGTTCCAATAACGACCTGAAAGTAACACCTGAACCCATTACATTGCAGCATACTGTGTTACAAAGTGATTGTGACTCTCTGTACACATCTACTTTCTAGATTTATGAGTCTTTTTTTGGATAGTGAGGAATGAGAATGAAATTGGACACATTTATAAAGTGAAACACAGAGTGAAAATAATGCGTCTAAACCAGAACATCTTTCTGTCTCTGCCTCAGATAGATGGATACTACTCTGTGTATTTTAGCAAAGAATTTGTGTTGGCTGTTATGGGTGCCCTAAAATGCCTGCTTGTGTGTGAGATGACACCATCAGCAGCTGAGACCGCCACACTAGTGATTCATTGCTTTAATCACTCCAGCTCTCCAACCTCTTACCAACCATGGCAGGGTTTGACACATCTCTGCCTTCCCTTAAGAGTTCTCGCACCATTTGTCCTATTTAGAACACTATCTCTATCCTTTTAGACAGTTTGATATTGGTTGTATATTGGTGTGTAAAGCTGGTGAAATACAGCACAGCTGCTGGAGGTTCAATTGCTGTGAAAAGTGATATTGGGGTTCTCCCTATTTACTGCACTGTGATGGCCATTTTCTTGTGCACCTACCAGAGTCCTTCAACTCCCATTTCACCTAATAACTACAAAAATCACAGAAACTGGAGAAATAATAATAATAATAATACAAAAACTTTTTTTCTTTTTGCCATAATTTAAAAGCAAGATAATTAGTTCAGTTATGAAGCTTTCAGCTCCTCCCTATTTGCTTTACATTCACCACACTCTACTAGACTCCAGTGGTTATACTATTATATCCACAGCAGAAGACAAACTTTTAAACTTTGTTAATTTTGCCCTGGTCTGTCTTTTCTATTCTTTTTTTTTATTGCTGTATATGTGGAAAGTGGGTTAAATCAATCACTCATCTTTTCTCCATTTGCCACCTAAAGGTAGAGACATTATTGGCTTTTGATACAATAGTGGATGAAAAAGATCTATAATACTCCTTTGTTGCTGCTTAAATGTTGAGGCAACTAGGAGAATGCAGCTGAATTTAAAGATGAAACTGGTATAATGTCTAGGGTACAGTACTGCAGGCCTTTTTGGGAAGACCTATGAGACACTAAAGTAAAAGAAAATTTGAAGATGGCAATGATTCATTGTCAGCGTACAAGTTGGATAGCTGGTAGTTGAGAAAGTCATCCTGGGACCCATGGCTGTTCATTTACTCCTGCTCTTAAGGTCTTTAGGTCGCTTTCTTGTTCTTTCATTCACTCCAGTTATTTCCTGCCTTTCCACAATTGCTCTCTTCCACACAGTTATTTTCAGGCACCAAATTACAAACAAATTTGATGCTGGATTATAGTGGGTCTGTAAAACAGGTAAGATGTCACGCTAGAGGAAGTTAAGTGTTACAAGACAGGCATACAGCAGAGTGACTTTGGAGTTTGCACAATGTGCGGCATGGATGTTATGTTTTACGCCCAGTGTGAGACACACCAGGTTCAACCTCAAAGAAAAGAAGAAATTTAGAAAGAAGTTCATTCTCTATGATCCAAATTAAAAAGGGATGCTGGAGATATTGTAGTGATGCTCTTCTTCTTTTTCTTGTCTTTCTTACTTATTTACTTTTGATTTAAACAAAGTTGAAGTCATGGTTCCCGTTGGCTTTGAGTTTTTTTCTCCTTTCCTCTCCTTCTGTCTCTGTGGGTGAGTAGTGGGCTGGGTTTTTCTTGTTGGGCTAACCTTAGGGCAGAGTTGGCGTTTCCCAGGTTTGTCGCTGATTACAGTCATTCAATTCAATTTTACTTATATAGTGCCAAATTAAAATAAACAGTCACCCCAAGGCACATTATATTGTAAGGTGAAGACCCTACAATAATTAACCATCAATCATAAGGCTTGCAGTATTTAAGGACCAACTGGTGCCCTCATTTCTCTCCTTAATGTTGATAATCAGGCTCCCCACTGTTTACCCTGGTTTCCTTGTGTGTGCTCAGTTAGTAATCCTGCTCTCTTATCTGTTTCCAAATGAAATCTCCCATGAATAATAGCTTCAATTTAATTCAATTTTATTTACATATTGCCAAACCGCACCAGTCGCCTCAAGGTGCTTTATACTGTAAGGTAAAGACCCTACAATAATAGCGAGAAAAAACCACAATAATCAGACAACCGCCTATGAGCAACCACTTGGTGAAAGTGGGAAGGAAAAACTCCTTTTTAACAGGAAGAATTCCTCCAGGAGAACCAGATTCAGGGAGGGACAGCCATCTGCTGCGACCAGCTGGAGGTAAGGGGAGGGAGATAGGTCAAAAGACATGCTGTGGAAGAGAGCCAGAGATTAAAAATAGTTAATGATTAAATGCACAGTGGTGTATAAAAAGAGGCGAGGGAAGAATAAACACTCAAATTAATATGGAAAGCCACAAGCAGCCTAGCCCTATTACAGTGTAACTAAGGGTGGGGTCAGTTTCACCTGATCCAGCTCTAACTATAAACTTGATAAAAAAGGAAAGTTTAAAGCTTAATCTTAAAAGTAGAGAGAGTGTCTGTCTCCTGAATCCAGACTGGGCACTGCTTCCACAGAAGAGGGGCCTGAAAGCTTAAGGCTCTGCCTCCCATTCTACTTATAAATACCCTAGGAACCACAAGTACACCAGTCTGAGAGTGAAGTGATCTATTGGGGTGATACGGTACTATGAGGTCTTTAAGATAAGATAGGGCCGGATTATTCGAGACTTTGTATGTGAGGAGAAGGATTTTAAATTCAAGGATTTTAACTGAAGAAGCCTTTCAGATGAGAGGTGGACACACTCACCCGTGCGTCCAACCTTTTGACCGGTACTATGTGTTCTAGTTATTTCATCCTGCTCTCTTTTTTTGGTGGGCATTAGTAATTGGTATATAAATATACATATATATACCAATTACTAATGCCCACCAAAGAAAAGAGAGTAGTATGAAATAGCTAGAACCAATAAAACCAAAATATTTTAACTAATAGTACCGACAGCAGTTACTTCTGCCAGGACAGATTGAGTATACTCTGAACGTAGACTCCACAGTGTGTTTTACGAGAGTCAGAATGAGAAAAGTTCTTTGAGGATCACCATGCAAGGATCAGCTTTTTCCGTCTCCTGGAACATGCTATCGGGAGCTTGTTGTCATTTTTGAATATTCCATCCTTGCCTTGTTGTCTCAGAATGGTACTGCAGGTCTGTCACTCACGTTGTCAGTATTAGGGCCCTCAGAGGCCCCCGCAGCCCTTTGCCCCTTAGCATTCCTTAGTGATGCTACAGTCTGATGACTTCTCTTTTCTGTCTGAGAAATGCTGGCTGTCAGAACAGCCTGCACAACAACCGTGCTGGTATGCAAAAACATGTGTATGTGTGTATCTGCGAGTCCTGTATGTACTGTATGTAGCTAAAGTTAATTAATACTGTTGATGACTCATAGTAAGTGGTATACTATTAGTCTGCCATGTCTGTCATATTGAGTGTACTGATGTGTATTACCTCTTCAAAAACATTTATACTAAATGTTTTATGCACATGTGCATGTTGGTTATAGCTTCTGATCCTTATGCTGAAGCCATCTCTCTACTCTCTTCTCACAAAGTACACAATATTGCCAAAAGTAATCTAACGTTGGACGAGAAGGCCTGGCTCGCAATCTCTGCTTTAGTTTATCCCAAAAGTATTCTGTCTGGTTGAGGTCTGGACTCTGTGCAGGACATTTTTTCTACCCCAAATTCGCTTATCCATGCCTTTATGGACCTTGCTTTGAGCACTGGTGCACAGTGGAATAGGAAGGGGCCAGATGGAGAAGAATGATTCATCACTCCAGAGAACACGTCTCCATTGCGCTAGAGTCCAGTGGTGGCATGCTTTACACTACTGCATCCGAAACTTTGCATTGCACTTGGTGAAGTAAGGATTGGATGCAGCTACTCGGTCATGGAAACTCATTCCATGAAGCTCCCTATGCACTGTTCTTGAGCTAATCTTAAGGTCACATGAAGTTTGGAGGTCTGTAGTGATTGACTGTGCAGAAAGTTGGTGACCTCTGCGCACTATGCACCTCAGCATCCGCTGCCCCTGCTCTTTTTACAAGGCCTACCACTTCACGGCTAAGTTGCTGTCATTCCCAGTCACTTCCACTTTGTAATAATACCACTAAGAGTTGACAGTGGAATGTTTAGTAGCGAGGAAATTTCATGACTGGACTTGTTGCACAGGTGGAGTCTTATTACGGTACCAGGCTGGAATTCACCGAGCTCCTGAGAGCGACCCATTCTTTCACAAATGTTTGTAGAAGCAGTCTGCATGCCTAGGTGCTTGGTTTTATACACCTGTGGCCGTGGAAGTGATTGGAACATGTGAATTCAGTTATTAGGATGGGTGAGTGAATACTTTTGGCAATATGGTGCACTAATTTGTATGATTAATCATGTGCATTTAAAGCTAAAAGAAGTCAAAACCACTTGCAACAATCACTTCTTGAACACAAGACCAAAGAAAATCAGATAAGACTTTTAACAGTATGGTTAATGTTATACATCTACTGATACAATATATCACAGTCTAAAAGATGATGAAATTGAGTTATGTGTGCAATAATAATTTGGCTCCATTTGGTCTGTTTTGATAGAAGTTGCTACTGCTATCAAATCCCATGTTGTCTCACAGGGGGCCACTGAACAGCTGCCATTTACACAGCGACAGCAAAAGGGTCGGGTTCTGCAGTGAGACAACTCCATGATTGCTGCTTGTTGACCATGTGTGTAGATTCATGTGCATTTCTGTTTGTGTGTGCGCTTACCTATCACACTGCACAAGAGAAAGAAGTCAATCTCAGATGTAATGAAAATGCAAATTGTGTCTCTTGTGTCGACCTGTGCTGTCAGTCAGCATCACAATGCTCCATTGCGTTTCACCCTCTCACAAAACGGCCTACAGTCATCCCAGACGTGACTGGGAAAAATCACTGCACTAAGCCATTTCCATCATTCATTACAGATAAATCAATCTCCCTTATTGTTATGTTCTCCCTGTATGTCCATTCCCTATTCCTCCATTGATTTTTGTCATCCGTCAATTTCTCTGAACTGTTTTGTCTTTATCCATCCTTTCAGCAGTTTGCCTCTATTCTATCCAGTGTGAAGTTTCTTTTAATTTGTATTTTTTTTTAAAAAAAGAAAAAAACAATGAAGCTGGAGGTGAATGAGATGATTTATCGATGAGTATTTAACTCTAAGTTTTATATGCAATTACTGTTCAGAGGAAATAAATTGTCTCTCTTTGTTTCATTGCAGGACCAGACTCCAATTAGCCTATCTCTGTTTTGGAAGAATCAAAAGGAGTGAAACTGAAAGAAAAAATAGAAAAAGAAAGAAAAGGGAAAAAATGGTCTAAATGAGTGAAAGGGGTTTTTTTTCATTGCTTGGCCTTGCTTAGTTCCTGTCTTTTTTCTACAGCGGTTATCTTATCTCCTATGGAGTAGAAACAGATCAATTCTAGGGCAAAACTGCAATCTGTTTTATTCAAGAGTAGATTTAAAATTTAGCGGAGAGCAGCTCAGTGGGCTGTCTTACTAAAAAGTCAAGGATTTGTGCCGCAAAATGTAACAGTACAGTACTGTATCTCAAGCCAGTACCGTGTCTTCTGCGATGATTCAGGAATGGGTGAAAATTCTGTGAGAACAAAAATATTGTGTGCCATATTTTTCTCCTCACAGAATTCTCACCCATTCCTGAATCATCACAGAAGACACAGTACTGGCTGCTTTTATTTAAGTTTGAGATTTATGCTTATGTTTTAAACCTGCAGAAACTGATCTTTCTGATTTTTGTCATTCCCAAGGTGACAAATCATGTTATTTTGACAAATGTTTTTATCCCAGAAATATATATACAGGCTGTCCTTTAGTGCTATTACTACTACTGTATATTAAAGACAGACATACTGTGGCTTCAAAAGTGCCGTAACCTGGTATGCTTTTTAATGACCAGCAGGGACAACTCCACTGATTCTAAGGAAAAGTCTGATTGCATGGAAGTCTATGGGAAAACACTCTACTGCTCACTTTATATATGGCCTAAATAAACACTTACCTGATGAAGAATATGGTCTGAACCTCTGCTTTCACTTCTGGTAATTTATGGTCCCAATTAGAGTCAAAAAGGACAATAAAGCAGGTTATGCTTTAGATTGCATCTAACTTGTGATTGATAAGTCACTACTGTACAAGTGTGGACTGTCTTTCAGTTTCTCAGTTGCATCCACTCATCACATCTGGTTTCAAAACACCAAGACAAAATGGTGACAGACAAAATGATTTAAGACATCAATAATCATTTATTGTACTCGCAGTGTCTATGTCCATCTTTTATATACAGGAGCACGCTCCTTTTACAGCCACGCACCTTTTCTAACTTCTGAGGGAAATAGCTGCTGCATCACTATCATCGTGATGGAGAAACCACTTTTTTGCTGCTTGGTGCTGAACAGTTAAAGGGTTTTCAGAGCTGTATGGCTTCAAATTGCAGCTGAAGAGCACGGGAAAGGAAAGTTAATCAAAACAGTAAAGCAGGCCAGAAAATTAAAACTATGAGCTCAAAGACACTACATCACCCTTTAGAGCTAATGGTAACTGCAGAGTTGGGTGATAGCCTAATTATCTGTGGGTTTATAGGCTGTATATAAAGATGAGCTTAGCCAGACATCAACCATTAGTAAGCAAGGCTGAATTTTGAAGTCTAGATTTTTACATTATGGCCACAGTCCAGTTTTTGTGACCATATTTGTGCAAGAGGTTATGGAGCGTGACGGATGACCACTGAGCGGCTGGGACACAATTATTAAAGGCAGAGGCAGAGTGTGGTGCAGACCAACTTTTTGTGATTGATTTGCTAAGTATTGTGGCCTCCACTAGCAGCAATTGCTAATTAGACAACAGGCAGCCTTTTATGCTTTGCTGCTGATGTTTTTACTAGAGTAAAACTCTACGCAAATGCCACACATTAATAATGAATTGACATTAAGATAATATGACCCTAAAACCCCAGCGAAACATGTTAAAATCGTCAAGCAACTCCCCCACACAGATTCATACCTTGGTTAGTAGGATTTCACCATAATCCTTATATATTAGCATCAGCGAGAATGATTGCAAAATAGCTATTTTTTTTTAAAAAGACTGAATTATAGAAATTTATTTCTATCCTGTCTACAAATAAGACATAAGACCTCTAAGTTCAGACATCCGCTTTTGCAATGTTTGCCTTTTACTGCTGACAAAAACATTTATTCGGACATCTTTTATCTGATTGTGGTCAGAAGTAACCACAAACAATGTGATTCAACAAAGTCACTCTTTGAGCTATTTGGAAATGTGAACAGGCACATTTAATATTGGCACACTTTGTTCTCGTGAAGACATTTTATGTCTTGAAGTATTATTATGTTTAGATGTTGCTGTCACTACCTAGGTTTAGTTTGTTTGTTTGTTTGGTTTGCCACATCTTAAGACCTGCGACAGTATTACTTCTTGTTGTTTCTCCTCACCACCATAGAAAATTAAATTAGACTAGCGGGCACGATGCTTGACACTGATATGTGATTTGTCTACGTGATCAGAGTTTAGAGTTTGAGCTGAGTCTTTTGTCCTCATCTCAACTTATCTCGAAACAGCAGCTTACTTTTACAATGACCTGCATAAATCACTTGGTTAAAATCACATTTTGTTGAGCTGACTGATCTTACACTTTGTTCCAACATGATGCATTTAAAAGTGAGGAAGTAGCTTTGACCTTTGTTGGCTCCAGAAACAGAAAATCAATTTAATGCAGCTGTCCCGATGAACAGTTTCTCGATTAGCTTGCAAAGTAGGATAACAGCTTGTAATATTAGTTCAGTTATACCACCATTTAGAGATTATTTTCTAATTTATTTGTCATTTCAACCAGCATGAAAAATCACACATTATCAGAATTTACATGATTTAACACAGAGCTTTAAATCAAATCAAAAATAAAATAAAACATCCTTGAACTTTCTGTACTAAGTGCTATGCTTCATCATCTATTTACAAACAAAAGCATATATTTGCTAACAAGTCTAGTAGAGTAATTGAGTGCCACATTTATCATATATAAGACTGTTGAGTGTTAATTAATTTCATAATCATCCACCAAATTGTTTTGCTCTTTTATCTGTGCTCATCAGATTCTCAGATTTGTTTTGTATGGTTTATTCAGATTTAGATAAGACAAGTTGTGAAAATCATGCCTCGGATCACCCCATTTGCTGTGGAATTCCTTAACTCTCACATATGACATTATCAGTATCAATCTTCCAGTGCGTGCCTGCTCAGACACTCCTCTCTGGTTTTAAAAAATACCATAGAAGCTTCAGGCTGATATATACACTCACAGCCACTTTATTAGGTATACCTTGCTAGCACTGGCTTGGACCTCCTTTTGCTGTCAGAGCTGCCTTAATTCTTTCTATTTGTAACAAGTTGCTGGAAACATTCTTTAGAGATTTTGGTCATGAGCGCATCATGCAGTTGCTGCAAATTTGTCGGCTGCACATCCATGATGCAAATCTCCTGTTCCACCAAATCTCAAATCTCAAGCTACTGGATTGAAATCTGAGGCCATTTGAGCACATGTATCCTTTGTCATGTTCAAGAAATCAGTTTAAGATGGATGATTTAAGCTTTGTTACATGACTCATTACTGTGGTAGAATCAGTTAGCACTGTGGTCATAAACGGATGGACATGGTCAGCAATAATATCAAGCTGTAGTGATTAAACAATGCTTAATTAGGGCAGGATGGAGCTCTGTTGTTTACACCAAAATCTGACCCTACCATCCAAATGTCATAGTAGAAAGTGAGACTCATTAGACCTGGCAACATTTTTCCAATATTCTATTGTCCAGTTTTGGTGAAATTGAAAAACTAAAATACTAATTCATTAAATATGATGTGTTGAAATTATCTTTTTAGATTTTTAACAGGATACATTTTCATGTCGATTGTGTATAGTGACCAGTAACTGTCTGAGACTGGTTTTCAGTGTTATTTTCAATGTCATTGCTCCCTCTTGCTAAGGGAGTTAGTTGGGGTAGAAAGCTGATAATAACTTTGTGGGGAAGATGAAAGATGTTCTTGTGAAACAGCTGAAACAAATGCCCCTGCATGCTGTCCTCTCTTTGTCCCTGTCTTTTGATAGATGGAAAGTGTTCTCCTTCTAGTTTAGTCATCCCTCTCACAAGAAAATGTGTTAAGCATACCATATGTGACAAATGCTTTCTCCTCGTCTTTATTTCACATGCTCTGTTCCTCTTTGTGAGTGTGTTTGTGTGTGAGGGTCTTACAGCCTCCTTTATATTCTGAAGAGTTTATTAGTTGTATTCAGTTTATTCTGTGAAATACTGTGCAGATTTTTAGGCTTTCTCAGATATTGCTGTGTTTTAATTACACATTTATTTACACAATTTTTCATTATGTAAAATTTTTCAAATGCTATGAGATGATTTTGCAGTGACTTAATTACAGTACACGTTGTGTTTATGCATTCATCCAGTGGCCTGGAACTGGCTCAGTACATGTAAGGCTATTTGTAATTTGCTGTGGTCACCAGTGAGCTGGGTGCAATTCATAAAGCACAAACAATAACAATAAAATACAGAAAGAAAGTCCATAGTGCCAAGAGTATGGGGAAAAGATGTGACAATAAGCTCACTCAACTTCACAACTACTATCTGTACTGTCCAAATTGTCTGCTCTCTTCTGCAGCTGTGGTGGCTTTACATCTGCTGCTGGTTTTCTAAGGTGTCAGGTTATGTTCTGTTTCAAGGTACAAAGCTCATTAACAGAAGTGATAAATGCTCCTGGGGGACTTAAAGTGCAGCTATTAAATGTTTAATATTTTCTGTCACATACAGTTAAGTCCATATGTTTTTGGACATGGGGACTTTTGTTTTTGTAATTCTTCCTCTTTACGCCACCACAATTGATGTAAAATAATCAATGTGTAATTGAAGTGTAGGCATTAAGCTTTAATGCAAGGACTTTAACAAAAGTATTGCATCAAGTGTTTAGGAATTACACTCATCTTAATTTTCAGAGTCTCAAGAGTAATTGGATCTTTTTACATATAAGGGTTGTTTTTAATACTTGGATGAAATATATTTGTAGTCACCAACTGCCTGAAGTCTAGAGCCCATGTACATCACCAAATGTTGTGTTTCCACCCTTGAGATTCCCTACCAGGCCTTTACTGCAGCTGCCTTCAGTTGTTACTTGTTTGAGTCTCTCTGCCTTCAGTTTGCCTTCATTTAATAACTGAAAAGTATGCTCTGTTGGGTTGAGATCAGGCAACTGACTTGGCCATTGAACAACATTTATTTCTTTGCACTGAGAAACTCTTGGGTTGCTTTTGCGGTATGCTTTGGGTCATTATCCATTTGCACTGTGAAGAAGCACTGTCTGATCAGTTTCCCAGCATTTGGCTGAATCTGAGAACTTCAAAGTTCATCCTGCTACTGCTATCAGGAGTCACATCATCAATAAACAATAGTGACCCAGTTCCACTAGCAGCCATACATGCCATCCATGTCATAACATTGCCTCCACCAAGTTTGACAGATGATGTAGTATATGCTTCATATCATAAGCAGTTCCTTTCCATATCCATACTTTTCTCTTCCCATCATTCTGATTGCAACTTGTTGTAAACACTCTATACTTGCATTCATTGCTGATTTTGACAGTGATAGGCCTACCTCCTCAACCGTGTTCTTGACTTGGTTAAATGTTGCGAAGTTGTTTATCTTAACTTAAATACTTCTGTCATCGTGCACTTCATGGTCTTTTTTTCATTACATTTCAGTTTTATTTATATAGCACTGATTGACAACAACAGTCAACTTAAGGTACTTTATATTATGAGCTAAGGACCCTACAATACTAGAAAGAAACTCCAACAATCATACAACCCCCTAAGAGCAAGCACTTGGCAACAGTGAGAAAGAAAAACTCCCTTTTAACAGGAAGAAACCTCCAGCAGAACCAATACATCAAGGGGCAGTCACCGCTGTGACCAGTTGGGGATGAAGGGAACAAGAAGAGAGCAGAGATCAACAGGACAAAAGGCAAACTATGTGGGAGAGAGTCAGGGTTTAATAAATACTAATGATTAAATGCAATAGTGTTATGTAAAAATGCAGAGTGAAAAGAGATGAGTGAAGAAGAAACGCTCAGTGCATCACAGAAAGCCCCCAGCAGGCTAAGCCTATTGCAACATATACTTAGGGATGGTCAGGGTCACCTGTTCCAGCCTCAACTATAAGCTTTATTGAAAAGAAAAGTTTCACACCTAATCAAAAAGTAGAGAGATTGCCAGTCTCCTGAATCTAAACTGGGGGCTGGTCCCACAGAGGAGGGGCCTGAAAGCTGAAGACTGTGCCTCCTATTCTACTTTTAAAAACTCCAGGATTCACAAGTAGAACTTGCAGTCTTATTATCATAAGGTACTATGAGGTCTTTAAGATAAGATGGGACTTGATAATTCAAGATTTTGCATGTGAGAAGAAGGATTTTAAATTAAATTCTGAATTTAACAGTGAGTCAAATGAAGAGAAGCTAATATGGCAGAAATATGGTCTCTCTTTCCAGTCCCTGTCAATACTCTCACTGCAGCATTCTGGATCGATTTGAGTGACTTGATAATCATGAATCACAATAGCCCAGCCTAGAAGTAATACATCCATGAACTAAATTGTCAGCATCACTCTGGGAAAGGATGTTTCTAATTTTAGCAACATTCCAGATAAATGCAGGCAATTTTACATATGTGTTTAATGCACTCACTGAAGGATATATTCTGATCAAAAATGATGCCAAGACTCCTCATAGTGTTACTGGAGGTCAAGGTGATGCCATATAAAGTAGATATCTGGTTAGACATCATGTTTCTAAGATTTTAAGGACCAAGTGCAAAAACCTCAGTTTTGCCTGACTTTAGAAGCAGGAAATAGTAGGTCTTATGTGGGCTTTCAGGCCTTTTGGTGTTGCTGAGCTGACCAGTGCATTAATTCTTTAAGAATGCACCAGACTGTTCATATGACCATTCCTAAAAAATCTTTCTTTAAACACTTCAACTTTAAACACCATCATGTCATGGTTCTGGGTCTGATACCCCGTGTTCTGTGTTTGTTTCTTTCAAGTTCTCTTTATTATTAAATATCCTCAGTTTGTTTCTTAATTTTACACATCTCAATCTCCCTGTTAGTGTTCCTTTTTTAGTTACTTCCTGTGTTATTCTGATAGCCATGTTTCCTTGCGCCTTGTTTTTAATTTACTTCCCGTGTCTTGTTATCAGATTTAGTTCAGCTGTGTGTAGTTTCCCAGGAGTCTCCATTCTGCCTTCATGTCCACTTGTGGATTTAAACCCTCAGTTGTGTCAAATTGTTTGTTCTCTGCCTGTCAGTCTGCACTTCAATTATACCTTGATTTTTTATTTAAAATCCACTGTGGTTGTCTACGGAAGGAAAATTACAAAAAAGAATAATAAAAGTGTTACTATGCAAAAGTGTAAGAAAGCAAAATGTGATTGGTTTTCCTCAAGAAAAAAGCACAAAGTGTATATATATATATATATATATATATATATATATATATATATATATATATATATATATATATATATATATATATATATATTTTTTTTTTTTTTTTTTCTTGAGATGCTCAACAGCTAAAAGGCAGCATGTTTGCTTGTTCAGGCCACCTTGCAGGGGACTCTTGTGAACAGAACCTATGTGACGCTAGATTTTCAACTAGGCTAAAGCCAAGAGAAGGCTGTTTTCCATGTAGAACCACAAGCTGCAAGCATAGCACTGAAATGCTTTTCAGGTAGGGAAAACCTGATAGACCTGTTGCTGTAGTTTTGATGAAGACTATGGGCATGATTATACTGTAGCTCTTTGTATTACTTCTATTACTTGCAAGCTTTGTATTACAAGCAATAGTGCAGGGAGATGATATACAGACAGCAGTGACAGCAGAAAAGCATTTTACTACTTTACTTTTGGCATTTACTGACCGCAGAAATTTTCCATTTCATTCAGCATATCAGTGTATTTGACTGACATTGCCTCACCTTTTACCAGGGACTTTAGTATCTAGACACTGTTTCATACAGCTTCGGACTGAAAAATTTAATCCACCATTATGCCCCACAGCCTGCAGTGTAATATTTACTGTGCTGTAATCTTTGTTACTGTTTAAGATCATCTTGTCCACTTGTATATTCCTGATCAAGCCATGCTTGACAAGTACTAGAACTAGTAGTAGAATGATATGACAGTGAGTGAAAACGGGCTGCATCAAGGCCCATTATAAGACAAATGGGGGATATTTTTCTGAATCATACAAAGCTACCATAGTAGAGTCCAAGAATAAAATAAGGAGCCAAAAATCATCAAAATAAGTCCACTTTAACTAAGGGAAAATATGAGAGAGCCTGTGACATTTCCACTGCTGTAGAATTTGGCCTAATACCTCTGTTGTTCTTCCATTAAAACAATTCTGTTTACTGCTGCAGGGGGAAGAGCTTGCCATTTTAAAATGCCTTTATCTCACAGAGTGCAACATTTTCTGAAAGATTCCTTAAACGTGGGACAGGGATAATGTCTATATTTGCTTTGTAAGAGTCTGAATTGAGGTGATGTGCCATGCCTTTGGGTATTTAGTGAGTTTCAAAGTCTGCTTTTTAAACTTCAGTGATTTCTACTACTGTGTGTGCATGTTCATGACTGTGCCTGTGTGTGTTTATGCATTTGTGTGGAATAAAATGAATCTATCCACATACACACAGACACACACAAACAAAAGGTGCAAGAATCCCATGTTTGTGGATTCCCATTGATAGAGCAGCACTATTCCCACAGCCCGCAGAGAGGGACAGCCTGTGTGGGCAATGAACTGTCAGTCAAATCCACATGTACAAGCACAAGTAATGCATGAAGGGAGTCTGAGATTTCACTGTCATCTTCAGACTGGTCCCCTGCAGATCCCCCCATAACCCCCACCCCACCTTCTGACTCTGTTTCTGCTCCACTGGCCACAAAGACTGCATAGTCTGTGCATGCAGCTAGAGCTGACTGCAAATCATTGAGGTGAACAAATAAGGTAGCCTCAAGATAGCCAGTGTCTCTCAATATTTGTTGAAGCTAATTCTGCACAGTGCCATAAGCTGTGCGTTGTATGTATGTTACCTGTTTTATAACATTGGGAGTGGATGGGGCTCGCCATTTTACTGTGCTTACAGCACACCCTGTAAATGTAGTAATGTAAAGTATAACATTAAATTACTACTACCTGGTGCTACTGTGGCTGCTCCTGCTCCTGCTGCAGTACCGCTCCCTGCCGCTGGATGCCACCGACGCATCCTGATCACATTCGCCGCTCTCCATGGTGCTGAAATGTTTAGCAGAGCAAATATCCAGATGTGTGATCTGAAGCTTAATGTGCAAAAACTGTGACTAAAAAGAAATGTAACTCAGTCTACACTTGTATCATACCCAGCTATAACTATGGGCATTAAATCCTACTGTGTCAAAACATCTGACGTTGCTCATTTCATCCCTGGGTAAAGAAATAATGATAAACATTTGAAATCCACCTGTGGGACTGAGTCGTAACCGGGCTTTGATAAGCCATGTGGGAAAAAAGTTTGCTGCAATTAATTAGTAAATGCTTTGCTCAAAGTGAGGCAGGAACAAAGAAATTGAAGTATACAGCATTGCTTGACTGCTCCTTGTGTTACAACAGCAGGTAAAACTTATGGGAGCTGTAAATGGCGTCATGCAGAGGTGAGTGCGACGCGGATCCAGCTCTGTTCACGACTACTGTGTCGCTGGACCAGTATCAAGTCAGTCACTGGTAGCTACAGTGATATAGGAAATAACAAGAATTTTCCTCCTAAATAAAAGAGCTGTATGTGTTCGCAGACATGTCTTTTTAATTCATGTCCTCTATGGGAAACTGAGATTGTCTAGAGAAAAAAGAAAACAAACTTCCATACAGCCCACATCCTCCAGTGTGTCTGTGTTTTATAGTCAAAGTCCTTATTCTAACCTATTGATGGTACCAACGTATAAGGTATACTGAGAGAGCGGGAAAGTTCGCATACTAGGAAAAAAAGACACCAAAGTATTGGGAAATATCACCGAAGTCTGGCAAAAATTTCTTCTTGGATATTTACTCCTATTGATATTTCTAGTTAATTATTTCTTTATTTTTGTAGACTTTTTTCAAATCTAATTAGGTAATGTTAGTGGCTGTTTGCAATGGCCCTGTAATTAATTTTGAATTGGGGGG
Source organism: Pterophyllum scalare (assembly GCA_024447675.2). Taxonomy (NCBI): domain Eukaryota; kingdom Metazoa; phylum Chordata; class Actinopteri; order Cichliformes; family Cichlidae; genus Pterophyllum; species Pterophyllum scalare. Next base: position 33,868 of record JAMQGT020003618.1, on the reverse strand, counting down.
CGGGGGGGGGGTCACTTAGAAATACACGATTTGACATCCACGCTGTGGATTTTCTTGCTGTGTCTTTTCCCACTGTCAGAAACGGTTGCTCATCGACGGAGCTATTATTTTGAAAAGATTAGCCGGACGTTCAGCACTTTACCTGAGCCATCTCGCTTCGTGAGAACTGAACGGTGAAACTGGCTGGTTGGTTGGGCACACTCGCGCTGGTTGCACTCTGAAGTTTAAACGTCTACGAAGCCGTCTCTCCCCTCTCTTAAAACCAAGACAGAGCGCGTAGATTTCGACCGGCAAACAAACGTTTTCCCTCACATATTTTACCACAACGCCATTTGTTTTCTTGGTGAAGGACTCACGCCGAATATGACTCAAGCGCTTCGGCAGAACCCGCGGCGACTTCTCCTCTGATTCACTGTGTTTGCCTGAGGACGGGATATAACGCTTTAATGACATTTTCACGCACGGATAAGGAGACTTGCTGAATGAAACTTTGTGCCGTTTCTCCCGGATAGGTGAAGAAGCTCCACTTGGTGCCGTTTTTCTGTAGAGTGAGCGAGTTGACTGACGCTGCGGACCGCTGAATGGGACGCACTTAAAAATGGTTGATCACCTCAAGTTCCAGGTCGGGAGGTTAACAACAATGTCAGGGGTCGCCCATTTTGGAAAATGATTGCTGGCAGCACCGACGGTAAAATAATGGTCAGAAGATGTCTAGTAACGTTCAAACCGTTCAGGTGAGAACAAAGAGCTGACACAGTTTTCCTGTAGCCTCTAGTATTGTGTGCATTTTCCCCTCTGTCTTTATGTTCAGCATTTAAGGTTTTTTTCTTTCTTTTTTCCCGACTGAATCAACTTCTGACTACACAGAGTTGTAAAGCCCTGAAAAATATAGTAATTCGGCAATGTGCACATCCACGGCAGAGAAGCCGTACGTGCATGTGTTGTCACTCATCAAAAAAACCCACACACCAGATGTTCCCGTGAACAATTCCATCCAAATCCATATGGATAAAAAGGCAATATGCAGCGGTAAATGTTGATAGAGCCCCTGTAAGTAAGACTGTACAATCAGCAAACCGACCTCTAACTCGCAGTAGTTTCTTATTGTACGGGTCTCTTATTTATCCATATGTGGCTGCGCTTTGCATATAAAGGGGGAAATTGGAGAGGATTCTTTACATATGACTCAAGGAGTTGATATTTAACTGAGCTCTGTCAACCTGCTTCATTTGATTTTCTCTGATAGTGGCAGATTTTAAATCCTTAAATTAATCTAGCCCTAATTTTGGGAGGATCCCCCTCTTTGGGCACTACAGTTTGCCTTTTAACCAGTTTCCATCTGCTAATACTGTTGAATTTATGTTGTGGGGCTGGGGGAGCGGTGCAAAAGCTGTGCAATCTTTGGGAAAGGAAAAAAACGGGCGTGGGGGGATCCTCCTGATGGTTACATTCATGTTGCACTGAATTACTTCACCTGCCATCTACTCGATAGATCAAGCATAAATTCAAAAACACGTTAAGCTTAGCAGCTTTGTGATAAAGCCGCACTCTCCTGACAACACAGACAATGAGAGCTTGTTGCAGATTTGTGTAGTATCACATTTGAAATAGTGCTAGATTTTAGACCTATTATTTCATTATATTTTCCCTTCATTGAAATGAAAAACAGTTGATGAGCTGAAGTTCTCTTGCCAGACTCAATGTGGTGTGCACAGATCACTGAAGCAGTTGTGGTACATGAAGAACGACATAATTTTTAATCTCAAGTGATGTTGTTATGCTAAGAAAAAAAAGTCAAAATGGTACTTGTAAAAGCATAACTTGTGATAAAATCTATTATGGTTACATTTCTGCATGCTAACTCCACAACATCAGAATCTTTACCAGAATTTTGGCTTGTTCAGGTGCCAGGAAAAGTTTCTTGGAAAACAGCTAACACCTACGCCCTAGCTCCTTTTATGCCCTGGCAGAACTTCTCTCCCTTCAAAATCATCTAACTACAGGCAAAATCTGATAAGTATATTTGTGAGGAAGCCAGTTAACTGATAGCACATCTCTCCCTCTGATCCAATTATAAGGAGCAGAGCATTTACTTTAAGCCTGTTAATTAAAGACTCGTCAGGCAGGACCGGGGCATAATCGCTCTCATATCACCCACCTAACGCCACCTCGGAAAAACGGCTAAATGATAAGAGAGGAAACATTCTGCCCTAGGACAGCATTAGACCAGCCTGTGTACTCCCACATGAGCTGAAAATCTCTTTTTCCCTTTCCATTAGCTTGTTTCTTATAAACATTGCTGCCTTTGCCCCATCCGCTGCACTCTCACACACACAAAATATTATTACCACTGAAATGAAAAAGATAAATTGGATGTAAAAACTTTATATTTAGCTGCAAAAAAAATCCTTTTTTTGTGTCCCCCATGTAACCCCTTTATCTTTTTTCCAATCTTTAATTTTTTTTAAAACTACAATAATACAAAATGTTGACAAAAACAGTGATTTGAAAATAACAGGTCATCTTCAGTGCCTGATGAGGTTGATTTTTCTGCTTCCCTCACTGGCTTTCTGAGCAGATGGTAGCAGAGTAAGTGCATAATCCATGCAGGTGTAAGTATCTTCAGATCATGGCCTCGCACTGATGTCAGTCTCTTGATCTTAATGACTGTATGGGTTTAAGTCACATCAATTTACTGAAGTGTTACAGTCTGGCTCTCTGATGTGGGGCGGGATATTTTGTTATTTCGTAATATTACAGTTTCCTGGGAGAGACAAACAGGTTAATGACAAAGAACAGCAAGTGAGAATGTGCAACGCTGGTTAGATATTGAGACTTTGAAATAGCAACTATGATTGTTTTCTGAAAATCAATAAAGAAATAACACACACACACACACACACACACACACACACACACACACACACACACACACACACACACACACAAAGGTTCATTTATTTAAGCCACTTGCTGTAATCCTGATGGACACAGTGATAATCATTTTAAAGCATTATTAAATAACCTGCTTCTGGCACCAGAAAATAAAGCTGAGAAGAAGTATTGGGAAGTCTCATATCAAAATGTGTACTGTACTGTAAATAATTTAATGTAAGTCCTGTTTGCATAGCAGCTTGTATTTGATACAACCCATTAAAGTCAACCTACTGTATGATGATGTAGATTTTTTTCAGTTTCATTGTGTTTTTCTGTTTGGCTGTCCTTGATTATACCTGATTATATTATGTATGACTCAGGACAAGACACACTGGCTCTGTCTTGAGATCAAACTCACTCCAGTGGCTTGCCAAACCACCAAGCTCTACACTTAACAAATTATTCGACATCTCTATCCCTTTTGATTAGGTCAGCTCAGCAAATCTCCTTTTAAGTGGTCATTGCTCTTCGGTGTTGATAGTAATTCACTTCTTCAATATTAAGAGGTTTCATTCAGAAACTGGTGTGACAGGAGCTGCTTACCATTTCAGGAAGCGCTGTCAGATTTCATACTGGGCCGGGCATTCATGCAAACAACTCTAGCCTGGCTCTGGAGGGAAAGCACATATGAATTATTCATATATTTGTTTTTTGTTAAGATTCAGTTTTGCTGAAGGTAAAAGTTTAATAAGTTACTTGTGCAATATTGGCCCTAAATTTGATTTGTGTGAATTGCCATAATTGTATCACAAACACATGCTGTTTTCATCTTTTACTTTAAGATGGGTATAATTTGTGTTATTTGCCTTTAACATAAAAAACAGGAAAAAAAATACAAAGAATTTACCCAAACAAATATACATAATTTAGGATATGGCTTAAGTAGCTGAACACATTGCTGGAGTACAAGTTGTTTACTGTCACTTAAGTTCACTGTTTTTTTGTTGTTGTTTTTTCAAAATCCAGTTGTCGTGGTTATCAGTGGACCAGCAAACATTTTAAAACTTGGACTTGACTTGTTAGGCACAAAGGCTGACTGGTGTTTTATGGTGAATGAGAATCACAGATGGCCTTTCCTCTCTTCCTTCCTCAAAGAGTCTCCGCACAATAAGATAACTTCTGATCAATGGGAGCACCTCGAGGCAACTGGTGTTGTGATTTGGCACTATGCAATTGAACTGAACTAAATATACACTGAAGAGACTAACTTAACTAGGAAAGGATTTATACAGACACCAAAGACCTGATTTTCAACTCTTTTAAGCCAGCGAGCAGATTCTTTCATAGTCCTCTAACACGGGGGAACTGACAGAGAATCGTTTTATTTTTTTCCACTGTGGTATGGTAACATTTTAACTGATCTGTGCCACAAAGAAAAATAAATATCAAGTTTCTGCCATAAGATTACCTTGTCTTTTAGATCAGAATATAATCAACAGCTTATTGGTTTCCATTAAATAGAACAAAGCAATGTCCAAAGAAGTGTCATGTTAATTTAGATGTATCTCAGGATGACACAGCATACAATAAGTCACATAGTGAAGACTGCATTGTATTGTCAACTATTTAGGATAGAAAGGTGGCTTAGACTGGTATGTGTTTTCAAAAACTTTTGTGTTACACTTTCTTTCTTAGTTTTAGCAACCTGATGCTTTTGGCTTCATTCTTTCTTCTTTTGTGCTTTATTTCCCTCTTTCCCTGTACACACCTTTCATATTACATAAATAATAACATGCTTTTTTTGCGTGCGCTTAGGGACAAACTGCTCAACCTTATTTTGGCAGTTATTCTAGATGTATGCCAAACAATAAAGTCACAACACTAGTTTGTTTCAAGTGCCCTTTGGCTTCAAGATTCTTCTCTTCTGCAGTGTGTGTGATCACTGCTCTGTTTATTCTCTGCCTTCTGGAAATTCTTCCTTTTTTCCTCGACTCTCTTCATGTCTTTGCTCCCTCTTTTTCTGCTCTCCTCCACATTTTCTCTTATCTTCTCATTTTTGTATTTTCCCTCCCTCCTCCTTTTCTTGCTGTCAATCATTTTATCCTGCAAAAGCGGAACATCTCTAATTGTTGGCATTTTTTGTCTGCCTCCATTTCTACTTTTTTTGCCATGCTTTTTGCTTTTCATTCACTCCATTGTGGGCCCTCAAAAATCTCTCTTTCCACCACCCCTCTCTCCCTTATTTCTCTCCCTATTATTTTAAATTATATTCCAACTGCTCTCCCAAAATATCAATTTACCTGCCCATCCCGATAAACATATCTTGCTGTCTTAACTCCCCTTTCACTCTCTCTTTCCACTTTGTTGCAGGATATTCGTGGTGGGAATAGGCTTCTTCAGCCTGTGCTTTCTAATGACCTCTCTGGGGGGCCAGTTCTCAGCAAAGAGATTGGGGGACTCTCCTTTCACCATCCGCACAGAAGGTACTGACATGTTTTGAATGTGACAAAGAAAGAGTGCATGCATGTGTTTATGTGTAAACAGCTCTTCCTCTGAATTAAACTGTTGTAATTTCACTGCATATTGCACTGGCATAATGCAAAGAAATCATAAGGTAAAATTGAAATGCCATTGCAGAACCAGCAAATGTGAGAAACTTTACATTAATGTGACCTTTAGCAGAAAATCTGCTGCTTTTATTGTTTAAATTTATCAAATCCTTGATTGTCTCTGAATGAGCATTTTTGATCAGCCCTACAAGTCCTAACGATTCAATAGCGGCAAAGTGAGTTAATGAAGTTTTGTAAATATAAATAGCTCAAACTAGTGCACTTGCCAACATTCTTGAGTCAGTTGTGTTTGCTGCAGTGATTATATCCTGATTCCAGTGTGTGTGTGTGGAACAATGTACAAAACCCAATACTGGATCCAAATGCACACAAACCATAAGGGTTAAGGGTTTTAAAAAAAAAAACATAGCAGGATATAGGACCGTCAGAATTTGTTTGAGAAAAGCAAACCTTCCTGCAGACGAAAGTATCTGGAACTCAATGTGCAAAGGATGCTGAGAGTCTGAAATGATGGCTTGTGTCCATGAAAGGACCTTCATATCTAGTGTTGTTTTTAAGATTAAGACTACCTTGTGTCATGGTTCCTGGGCTGCTGGCCCAGCATTGGCCTGCCTTGACACAATATCTGTATTAAAACTTCCAAACTTCCATAAAGAACAACCACTGAGTTGCCTTTTTAAATATAGCATTTGTATCTTACTCAAAATTTAAGAACTACTAGTTCATTTCTAATCAGCTGCTGGCTCTATCCAGCCTCCTGGTTCACCAGTGCACTACACTCTATGAAGGCCATTGGTTGTCACCTGGAGTGGCTCTATAAAAGATATGGCCTTTTTGTTTACTATGAGGCCTTTAAAGACCATGTGAGTGCTAGTATAGCAGGTTTGTTCTAAGCCAAAATGTGATACTATTCCACCCTCATTGGTGACCACAAAAACCATGACAGAATGCTTTTTTCTTCCATAAACTCATTATTTTTACCTTCTTGAGGACCCCACCACCACACCACCCTGTCCTCTGTTTCAGGTTCCTGGTCTTTTTCCAGGCTAAAGTGGACTCCGTTCACCAGCAGCTACTAACACACACCTCCCTGCTACTCTCATATCATCCTGCCCACTCCATTCCTGCATTAGCACTGCCTTTTCTCCTTCTCTCCACTGGATGATTTTCATATTATTCAGCTGGTTATCAGAGCCAAGGACTCCATCTGTCCTTTGGACATCATGCCAACAACCTTGGCCAAGGCATCATCAACAAATTCTTAGAAACTGGCCTAGTACCCTTAGCTCTGAAAATTGCTGCTGTCTCCCCCATTCTCAAAAAAATGGTCTTGGACACTGATAACCTCAGTTACTTAATTTCAAACCTTCCAATTATTAGTAAAATCCTGGAAATAACAGCTGCTGCCCAACTCCATGAACTCTTTGAACTCTTCCAGTATGGGTTCACAGCACACTAGAGCACTGAGACTACTCGTATCAAGATCACAAATGACATCCTCATTGCTCCAGCCGGTCCTCATTCTCCTGGACCTCTCAGGAGCTTTTGGCAGTCTCTCATTTCAACCTCCCCAGCCACCTATCCAATTATGTTGGCCTCACTGGTGTAGTGTATTATTGATTTCAATGATGTGTTGCTGACAGAACACACTGTGTCACTTGTAGAGACTCATGTTCTTCCTCTGGTCCAGTCAACCAAGGAGTCCCTCAAGGATCTGTGCTGGGACCTCTTCTTTTCATCATTTACATGCTCCCCCTTGTTCAGTCATATGCCACCACGAGCTGAGCTTCCACTGCTATGCTGATGATACAGTTGTGTCTCAGCATTAAAATTATCCACTCAGCCCATTCCTCTGTTTTTTTCAACTGCCTGGAAGACGTCAAAATCTGAATGTAAACCAACTTTCTCAAATTGAATAACAATAAAACTGAACTCTTGGTTGTTGTTCCTAAGTCATTGCTCCTGAAAGTTGCTGATCATTGCCTATCTCTAGAGGTCTGCTGCCTGGGTGTCATCCAGACTCTCTCATTCTCGTCACATTTCAAATCTCCAGACTTTACTCTTAGACTCAGCAGCTGAAATCTTCATTTATACCTGCATTACCTCCCGCCTGGACTACTACAGTGGTGTTCTGTTTGGTCTTCTTAACAAAACAAAATCCTTCTTGTCAGCTACAAATCCCTTCATGCTTTTGCTCCACAGTACCTATTGGACCCCCCCCCCCCTCACACACACACACCCCATCTTAGACTCTCCATCCTCCACACCAGACTGTGGTCCTTTGGGACAGAAACTTTTGCACTGTTGCTTCTCTTTGAGATCTGCAATGCTTTGTCTCTGGAGATTTTCAAAAAAAAGCAGTTGAAATGTCACCTATTCAATGAAGCCTTTAACTTTTGACTTTTTTTTTTGTATAAAGCAACCTTGGGTTCCTTGCTTGTTGTTGTTGTTTATTCCAGTCCACCCAGCACTTTGGGTTACTTACATTGCATAGAAACCAAGTCTTTGTCCAGCAAAGTCATAACTCACCAGTAAAATGTCTTTAATACATAAGCCTGCCAGCAATATCAAATAAACCAGAGTGTAGGTTGACTACCACTGGCAAGGCAGAAAAAGAGAGTGCCATTGTAATCTCCTGGTGTCCAAGGTGTGAAGATGGAAAGTCAGAGTTCATTTTCTGGAGGCCAACTACTTCCCACTACTGCTAGAGTTAAAATAAGAAACCCTGTATTCCACATGTGTGTAGCATGTGTGTATGCTGTGCAGCAGTCAAAGCTTGCCATGTGTCAGTTTGCGTGGGTGTAAGATCAAGTTAAAGACGAAGCAAGTGTTCCTGTAAGTGTGAATCACTCAGGTGTTGGTGTGCCCGAGTATGTAGTCTGTCAGAGAGAAAGATGAAGCAGTGAAAATGGAAACAGAAAATACTGGGTTTAAATGGATGCTGAGATACAGAAGCATATTAAAGCTCAGGAGCAGTGTGTGAGAGATAATGGGACAGAGGGAAAAGGGTTCATTTGGGATTACTGTGTTTGTGATAAATTGAGATTACTGTGTTTGTGTGATAAATTGGGATTAATGTGTTTGTGTCAGTGTTTCTTAGTAAAATGTACTTGATTACTCAACCACTCATGCACTGCAGCCTGGGAAGACATCTGGAGCAAGCTCATTAAAAACTTGGTGTCCGACTGCACTTACTCACAGGAGTTAACTTTGTCTATGTTTGATTGCATGGCTAAATGTATTTGTTTGTCCCTGTTATGTACTTTAAATGTCTTTCTGCTTGTCTATGCACAAAAGATGCCCATAGCTCTATCATCCACTTCGCCCAGCTACATTTGTTTGTGTGTATGCCCCACTGTTTCACCTTCTTTTCTGCCTTTTTATGTGTCTCTGTGGTCTGCTACCTCATACTGTTTTTGCTGATTTCTCACTTTCTGTGTATTTGTGTGTGTGTTTGTGATGCGCTGGCAGGAAATTGGCTGTTAAATGGGGCGACAGTAGCAGTGTGGGACAAAATTGAAACCAGAGAGACAATCCATCTGCTCTCTGAAAAATCAACCCCCTTAAAACAACTGGCCCTTTCATTAAGCCTCTACTCACCATACGCATGCACACACACACACACACACACACACACACATTCCACTCTGAAAGAAAACTTACAATGTGACCAAATTAAAAAATATCACAAAAAATGTTTGAATTTGGTAATAAACCAAATAAATTAAATAAATAAGTAAAACCAAATAAATTCTTGGCCTGATTGGCCAGACACTCCCCCAATAAATATTTTATATCAGCAATATGTACTGAGAATAACACACGACAGACAAAAACTGTCAAGATTAATGAATGTTTCAAAAAAATTTATGAAAAATTATACAGCTCAGAAACAAACACAGATAAAGTCGCACAGTGTCACTTCCTAAACAACGAATAATGCCCAAATTATCAGACGAATGAGTCAAACTACTAGAAGGGCCTATTACTTTGATAGAAATAAACAAAGCCATCTCATCGCTGCAATCAAATAAATCTCCAGGGGCAGATGGATTCTGTGCAGAGTTCTATAAAACTTTAAAAGATAAGATTGGCAATCTCTTACTTCGTGTTTTCTTTTTTCCCCTTTTTTTTCCCTTTTAATTTTTTTTATTAGGAAGAAATTGAAGACACACACACACACACACATATATATATATATATATATATATATATATATATATATATATATATATATATATATATATATATATATATATATATATATATATAGCTAGATATATATAGATATATATGCAAAAATAATATGAAAAGAAAAACAAGATCAACTACTGAACAATGATAGTACTCAACAATCAGAAATCCTGGTGATTCACGTTTTATATAGGGAATGTAATTAACGTACAATAAGACAAAAATGAATAAATAAATTAAAAAAATAAAATGAAATAAAGTAAATGAAAAATTAAAGGAAGGAGGATGGGGGGGTACGGACTGGCTTCAAGCTGATGCAATAATAGGTCATCAGTGTATAAAGATAATTTAAACTCCTTATGTAGACGGGTTATACTATTAAAAAAATATTAGATGTTCTTAAATATAAAGACAAGGGTTTAATTGCGGGTGTGAATAAAAGAGGAGACAGGGGGCGTCCTTGACGGCAACCCCTGTTCAAAGAAAAATAATCTGACTGAACCCCATTGGTAGTGATCCTGGCACACGGTAAGGTGTAGATCAGACAAACCCACAAAATAAACTGATTTCCAAATCCAAATTTATCAAGGACTGCAAACACTCCACCCTATCAAAGGCCTTTTCTGCATCAACCGAGATCACGACTTCTGGTGTGGCAATTTTCTTTCGAGAGTAAATGACACCAAAGAGAGTTCGAATGTTGTAAAATAGCTGGCATCCCTTTGTAAATCTAGTTTGTTTTTCTGAAATAATGAGGGGAAGAACTTTATCTAAGCAGCGGGCTAGGGCCTTCACAAGAATCTTGGTATCAACATTCATTAAAGAATAAATAAATCAATAAAAAATAGTCAACGTGAGAGAACAATTACAAGCTGGACTTGGAAGTGAAACAAGTACTGTCTGCTTCTTGGATTAGACAGTCTCCAAGGATCAACGTAACTATTACTAGACAAGAAAGTAGAAAGAGTTTTAGACACGGAAGACTGGGAAGAGGCAGGTTTTGATCGATCAAGTTCAGGGTCTATAACACAGTTCTTGTCCCCACCTAAAATCAAAAAGTGATTATCTAAAGATGGAAGATTTTCAAAAAGCTTATACATGAAGTGAGGGCTGTCAAAATTTGGTGCGTAGACATTAACCAATAATACAGGGACATGACACAGGATACCTGAAACCATCAAATATCTACCATCATTGTCAGAAATAACTTTAGCCTTGTTAAACTGAACTCTTTTACTAATCATAATGGCAACCCCTTCTGGACTTGGAATTGAAGATTGAATGGAAGAGGTCAGAAACCCAGGGACACTTCAATCTAACCTGATCCTTAGTCCTCATATGGGTCTCTTGCAAGAAGACAATGTCAGGCTTGAGGCGCTTCAAGTGAGAAAAGACCCTGGATCTCTTAACAGGGCTCCCCAAACCCTTGATGTTCCAGCTTTACTTCATGTTTTCAATAAATCCTTTGAAGAGGGGGATCTCCCCAAATCCATGTATATCGCACATATAGTTGTTACTCCTAAAAAGGACAAGGATCCTTTAGAATCCTCTTCTTATCGGCCAATCAGCTTACTTGGAGTTGATATGAAAATACTCTCCAAAATCATGGCCAGTCAATTAGAGCAAGTAGTGACTGACATTGTTAATACTGATCAAACAGGCTTTATAAAAGGTCGCTCTCCATCAAATAACATTAATATAATCTATTATCTCAATTTTCATAAAATCCCAGGAACCATTGTATCAATGGATGCAGAAAAGGCGTTCAGTTGCATTGAATGGGAATATATGTTAGAAGTGCTAAGAAGATCTGGCCTTCAGTCTGATTTCATTGGCTGGGTACGGTTGCTGGATAAAACACCTATGGCTTCTGTTGTGACCAATGGTTTTATTTCAGACTTATTTGAGGTAAATAGGGGTACGGCTCAGGGGAGCCCGTTATTGCCCTTATTGTTTTCTCTAGCTATACAGCCTTTAGCAAAAGCTGTGCAACAAACACCAAGCATTAAAGGAACGATGATATGATCCACACAACATAAAATTCTGCTGTATGCAGATGACATTCTTTTAACGGTAACTGATCCCACAGAATCAATACCAGCACTAATTAAATGTGTTAGTGAATATGCACAGATTTCCGGGTATAAGGTTAATTCCTCTAAGTCAGAAATTATGCCCGTGGCCATTGTAAAAAAAACAAGAACCTGACTTGTGAAGACACTCAGATGGGCTCCTGATGGACTCACATATTTGGGTGTTAAGATTATGCCTAGGATCAATCAACAGAATGTTAACCCATTAATTAAACATGTAAAGGAGAAAATGGCTAGTTGGATGAAGCTTCCCATATTATTTTTGGGCAGGATTAACTTAATCAAAATGACAATACTTCCTAAAATAACATACCCTATGTCTATGCTCTTTTTAATTTTAAAAAGGAACCATCTTAAGGACATTAATAAGGCTATCTCTGACTTTATCTGGGCTGGTCCTAAACCTAAAATCAAACTAGATATCCTACAGCTCTCTAAACAACGAGGGGGATGGGGCCAACCTAATGTAACACACTATATAACGTCGATGCAAGCTAAAATTATTTCAGTGTGGGCTGGCTGACAGACAATGCCACCATGGTATGAGATACAAACGATGCCGTGTAAACCCTTTAGGAATTCATAGTGTTTATGACCTCTGGGATAAACGGAAATTTTAATCATTTGAAACCGTAAAAACTCAATATAATTTACCCACAACTGAATTCTACAAATACCTTCGGGTTAGACACTATGTATACTCCAAAATGCATATGTTTAGTCTTCCTGAAGACTTTAACTTAGTCGAGAAGACACTTTTGGACAGCCAGAAACAAAAGCACTTTGTCTCTAAGTTTTACTCAGTCGTACAACATCGTACTGATGACAGGTTATCAAACTTACAGTAAGGTTGTCTTGGGACTTTTATACCTAAAATGTTCAAAAAAAAAAATTGTTTAAAAATATATATATCTTAAAAGTGTTTGTTTTTATTGGAACTATCATGTCAGTAACACTTTGACAGCTGCCATGAAATCTCAAATTTGTGGTTGTTTTTATGATATTTTTAAATTAATTTTTAAAATCTTCAAATGGCAAACCGCATCATTTTAATTGCAGTTTCACATAACTGTTTTAAAAAGCTATTAAAATTGCTCACATAAACTCGCCACTAATGATTGAGTTGTCATCTAAAATGACAACTCTCCATGGAAAATTAATTTAGCTGTAGAAAATGAATGTTAGTCCTGTGAGATTGCAGAACAGCATATTCACTGGCCAAGTTTATTTTGTGGAAGAAGAAATGCTTTTGTGCTTCTAACCATTGGCTTCATGTTAATGTTAAAGTGGCCACCGCATGTTTTTAAAAGCTTTGAATCCAGAGTTCCAAAACTGAGGCGGGCTGTCCTGTCAGTCTTTGAGGCATTAGGTGGGGTCAGCCCAATATCAAAAATACTAAGTATGGGTTTCTTTTTTGATGTGTTTTATTTCAGAACTTAATAATGATAATCATCATTTTAAAGCTTGACAAGAATACAACCGCAATGCAAATTATAGGTTTAAAAGTCCAGAGAGAAAGAAACTGACCACAAAATGAATATGATTCACTTGCCTTTATGGCGGTTAATTCCTGAAACATTTGGCAAGGACCCTTATGCTATAAACTAAGCCTGATATGTTTAAATATAGCTTTAAAAGCCATACCTTTTTGAAAAAGAAATCTTTTTATGACCATTTCACTTTACACAAAAGCAACTTATCAATGAATTTCATTACTTTAAGAAAGGCATAAATATACCTTCACAAATTGAATAATGGTAACTGATATTTTAATACAGTCATTATTCATTATTGTTGTCTTGGATTAAACTAATGGTGAGTGATTGTGCAAATTTGATGAGCATCAGCAAGACTATTCAAAATTCACTCCATTTTTACAGTGAGCAGAGCCTCATTCTGGACACGCCGACAGTGTCTGTGCTACCACAGTGAGTGTAAATAACCCAGCCACCCACTTTGTTCAAGGCCTTATACCTTTGCTATTCTGAAATGAAGGTCCAAATTCACAACCTGGGCAACTGAAGTATAGCTACATTTACATGAACATAGTACAGGTCACTATACATAATGTTTAGCTAATGTCCATAATTATGACAAACACAAAATTCCCAGCAGTGCCCACACTAGATTCTACAGTATTTATGGACAAGTGCAGACTATATTAAGTAAACCACATTTAAAAGTAAAATTTAATAGTTCGGGCTTAGTTAATCTGCAGAATAGTTCAGTTTAATTTCATCAACTCAATGAAAGAAATTGTTAAAAAAAAATTAATACTACTTAATCTAATCATTTTAAACATTTGGTTTTACAGTGAACAGTAAACTAATTAGGTATGTTCTAATAACATAAATTCAGTAGTCAGTACCAATACCAGTGGAATTACATGATCCTCAATACCCAAGATTATCCCATGTACTTGAACAAAAAATTCTTTTATTAGCAAGTCAACCTAGCGGTCACAAACTACTTAAAATGCTAACATGATATTTTCTCAATAGGACACAGATTGAAATGTCGGGATGGTTTCTGAGTAGCCCACTAACCCTACTATGACATATAAACTGACATAAAAAAAAAAAAAACTGATGTATAAAATTAGTTACCTTATGTTAGCTAATTGTTTATATTAGCTATTGCAAACATTTGCAGCTATGGAACATAGCTTTAATGGTAATGCCAGGTGTCTAAAATAAACCTGTACCATGTATTTCAGGATGACAGAGCAAAGTCCTAACCCTAAGTTTTACTGCAGCAGCACTAGTCACTGTCTTCCACATGTTTCTGCTTGTGAGCATCCTTCTTTTTCTGCAGCATGTAAAGATAGAATACCTGTAAGTATTCTAGTCTAAGTATTCTAGTCTTGTGGGCCCCTGTAAATAAATTGCAACTTTAGTTGATAGTCTGCCTACAGTACTAAATGAAAACAAGTACCTCTGTGTTTTCTGAATTTTGGTAGAGGAAAGGCACTGTTCTGGTGACATTTCTAGCAGTAACTTGTTCTCAAGTAGTTATCTAACTCTCTCTCTCTCTCTCTCTCTCTCTCTCTCTCTCTCTCACACACACACACACACACACACACACACACACACACACACACACACAATATCTGAAAAGAAATATTTTATTGCATGAACGGGTAAAGGTTTGGCTCTAACAGGTCACTCTTTCCCTAATGATGAAAATGTGTTACACAGGTGAGACTGTGTGCTAAAAAAGACAAGAATATAGAATAGCATAATGTCCTTAAGAGCCCACCGCAGTTTTTCATTTATTTCTTTTGCCTCAATATTCCCATATTCCACTTTAACTGTCATTGTGTATAAGTCTGTTTTCTTCCAGTGTTTAGGATGTCTGAGTCAGGTGCTGTCATCTAATTTTAATAGTCATCCATGATGTGATGACTACATTCCCATCAGGAGTAGACAAGTAGCTTTTCTTTATATAAATCAAATTTACAGGATTTCACATCATATTGCGGCATACACAGATTTCAGTTTGCTGTTTATACACAATAACAGACAAATTTGTGTAAGGCTTTGTCACCTTAGTGGGAGCTATGCTGATAGCTATTGTTTGGGTATTAGCTGAATTTCGTCGCCACCTCTAGCTTCTGTGGATTATCAGCTTCCACTGGATGTTCAGAGTACAGGGTTTTTCGCTCAAATCCCCATCTCTCCTCAATGACTCATCAAGAGCTGCGAGCCGGAGATGGAGAGGTAGGGGCTCAATAGTGAAAATGAAAATGCAGAGGATGAGGGAGGTGTAAGAAGAATAGAGACTGCACGTGTTTGCATCTCTGATTTGGCAAAAGGATGGGATATTTCAAGGTTACATTGCTCACAAAAGAGAACGAGAAGGGAAAAGAGGGATAAAAAGGTACATAACCACATGTTTTTCTCTTGGTTGCAATAAATAGAAATAAGGGAGATTTTAGCTTTATCAGAGTCTCTCCCTGTGGAGCTTGTTCAAACAGTTTATTGCAACAAATACTTATGCAATCTCTTTATCCTACGTATGTTTCTGGTGACAATGTTTAGTAAGAGGCGGGACTTTCTCAATATTTAGGTGGGCCCCTAATGGGACAGAGAATATATCTTTAGATTTTCTGCCTTAGTTTTACATTTTGGAGCTTTCTCACTTGCCTGGTTGAAATTATTATCAGGCAGAAATATCAGAAATTATAGACTGGATTCAAAAGGGCACTTAATGACAAGAGAAGAAGGCTCTGTTTGGAAATGCTGCTGTGCTTAGACCCAAGCAGGGCCGAGACTAATGGCTCACATTAAAGTGAGTTTTGTAATGTTCATCTCAAAGTTTCCATGCCATCAGCCATAAGGACTCATGCCAGTGTGACACATTCCCAGAAGATATTTTTATTTGTGCCCCAAGAGAATCTTAGTCTTGAATTGATGCCGATAAAAGCAAATGCAACTTGGATGCATATACTCTTTGATGATTATGAAGTGTATTATGTAATGCCTACATATATTTCAGTAAATTAGCATGCAGTACAGCTGGTACCGGTTAAGCATATCACGCACACCCCACTCTGAGGTCCCCTTTCATGCCCCCCCACACACACACTGGATGTTCATCTCTATCATACAGTCCCTGCAGTTATGTTTCCTTCTCATCGCTTCATGTCGAACAAATCTGGCATGACAATCTTTCGCATGTCGCTGGTGCTAGGTGCAGCAGGGGAGTCACTTGGGGAGTACACTTTATCAGTGCACTCATAGCCTGTGGTGTTTGAATGGACTGTGTGGGTTTAGTGTGGGTTTAGGGTTTGTGAATCTGTCTAGGTAACACAATCCATGTTGCTACAAAGCGCTAAAAAATATAAAATTGCCTGGGAGCGAGTGAATGTTTAAGAGATTTGTTAACGTGGGTATTCTTGATCCTCTATGACATGCTGAAAAGATAAGGAAATTAAATGTCCAAAAATAGCGTGTTTCTACCTTTTTACCTCAAGCTGATAATTTATTAGTATCAGTTCCATTTCCAGTATACACAGTCACATACACTGAGTAAACTCAAGGATGCCTTTTTTTTTTTCTGAAGATATACAGTACCACTCAAAATTTGGACACACTCACCATGTTTCTGAACTTTTGACTGGTACTGTAACTAATAGAAATCTTAGCTGGTATCACTTCCTCTGCATTGGATTGGTAAGTAAGGAAACACTTACTTCATTAGCATAATATTATTAACAGTTTCTAAATTTCTCCATGGGAATAATCCATTTACTATAGCTGTAAGGATATGGATCAGAAGTTTGAAATCAATTAATCTCTTGAATATAAATTAGTGACAGCACACAAGTGCATAAATTACAACTTAAAAATTACTTAATGACAGCCATTAGAGATTTTGGTGTACTTGAGCATTGAACTGATTTTTGATCCGTTGTCTATAAAAGCTAAGAAAAGATGCTGATTTGCCAAGTCTGTGCCACAGAGGCTGCAAGAGCAGTGTTGGAGGTATTTATGGGAAGTATGCCAATCATTTCAAATAAAGCCATAGTGGAATACACCTTCTGAATTTCACCTTTAAAGGTACAGTAAGTAATTTTATTTTATTTGTGCCACTCCAAAAAAAAAGTTCCTGTCCACTACAAGACAGAGGGGCACATTACAGGCCTGACACTTCCTGGTGTCAATCCACCTGTTTGGTGGCGTTTTGACTAGCATCTGCCATCTGCCACACTAAACACACTACACAACACACTAACTATACTCTCCAAACACACTAAAATCACTCAGATCTCTCAAATTTCAAAACTTGTTATCAGTATCACTGTGTGTCTTTCACCCGTCGCTCCCACAGCGTTCACCTCTTCCTCAGCAACCAAATGCCACGCTTTGACTCATAAATATTTGATTGGTTGATGTAGTGCATTTTTCCACCAACAGGAAACGGGATGTCTTGGTTATTATTTATTTATTTGTTTATTTTTTGCGCAAAAGCACTTTGTGCCAGCAAATATACTGTTTTTACCATTTCTTCCTGCACCAAATGTGTATCACACAATATACAGGAAAAAGCATGGTGTAAATTATTGCTCTTAACTCTGGTTTTACTTGGTCTATCAACACAATTTAAAACTGGTAAGTAGTTTTAAGTCCACACTTTTGATACAAGTTGAACTGGAGACTCACAGCTGGTACATCATCTTAAATCAGTGATGTCATTTGGACGTGCCATCGACTCCAGAGGGCAAAAGATTTTTTTTTTTCCTCTGGATTATTTCTTACCTTAACCCAATTATGACAAAAATTTAATCAGGTGATCTAGGGGTCACTGACCATCTTTTGTGCAAATGTGGTATAAATCAGACTGGTAGTTCTGATGTAATAGTTAACAAACAAACACACCAAAAATTATTACCACACCACACACACACACACACACATACACACACACGGGGCGTGGTCAACATCGTGTGTATAAAAATGCTTTTATACATAGTAGGAACATGCTGGCCAGCTGCAGCTGTCATGGGGTACAGTCTAAATTTACTGTTTTCTCTTAGTTTTCTCTTAGCTAATTAAAACATGTTTGTCCCACAGCAGTCACCATAATAGGATCTCATGCTTGAACTGGGAGGGGTAAGAAAACAGCATTTAGTTGACTGCAATCTACTCACGTCTGCCACTGAGAGATTACACAGTGTACCTTTAAGTACAGAATGTTGGTAATTGGGCTGCACTATTTAAAAAATGTATACCATCTACATTCACAACTGTCCTTACCAACTTTAGTTCGCCTTTCTACAATCTTCAGGTCATTCACTGTGGTATTCCTTTCTCAGCTCATTCCGAACAGCAGTGCATATTAATGAAAAACCTGATCCAATTTCCAAGTAAAGAGGGCCATTGTTCTGATCTAAGTGCTATTACCCTGCTATAAATGAGAAATTTCTCCAAAGCACATTATATTATGGTTGTGTCCCAGGGAAGGTTACTCTGCAGCAATATGCTGTTTCAATTACCCAGCATGCATCAAGCTTTGTCTACAGGCCACTAGCTCATCATTTCCTCTACCATAAGCTGGTTATTGTCCCAGGTCCTGATAGTGTCATACTCAAGTGTGCTCATGCTTTCTTTCTGCAGATATAAACTGAAGGTGCAAAGCAACAGACCATGTTGCCTGGCAGTTTGGGAAAACTACTGATTGTATTATGTGTGCTGACAAAAAGGCAGCTATATTTGTCAGATGTCTTTACTGGTCTTGGCTGATAAAGCTATGAAAGCACACCAAGCATGACTTGAGATGACTTTTACCTCAAGCCACCTATTTTTTCCATTTTACTTTTCTCATCTCATCTAATCTCGTCTCATATTTTACCTTCAGACTCTACATTTAGCATCCAGTCTGAGATCGAATAATAGTTGTAGCTTTTTTTCTTCAGCTCACTTCTGCGTGTTCTTTTGCCTGCCTTTTGAATGATGGTAGTAACTTAAAATTGACATTTTCCTTTGCAGAGTTTCTCATTGGCTTAAAAATTATGATTATCTAGCCAGTATCAGAATGACAACTTTACAAAATTTTCATCATGTACAGTAGCCCCAGTATCTTCTGCTGTCTTTTTGCATGTTGAAATCAGTTTCCCTGATATTTTAGAAAGGGGAATGTAAGGGCAAAGGCAGACGCCAGTAATAGAAGCAAATCACTAGACTTGTGTACACCACGTGTGTGTGTGTGTGTGTGTGTGTGTGTGTGTGTGTGTGTGTGTGTGTGTGTGTGTGTGTGTGTGTGTGTGTGTGTGTGTGTGAGTGTGTAGAAGTTCATTCATTCAGCCATAAATAAAGCTAAGGCTTTCAGTGTTTCGGTCAGAGCTACATGTTGAGAAAGGCTGAGATTATTCTTTCTTTCTTGCAGAGAAAATGCAACGCACAAAGGTACTGTCAAGGACATAAAGTAACAACATTCAGTTTGCCACTTCAGACACTGGGTTAAATGGGACATAGAAAGTTTAACTTTGCAATGGTATTTGCAGCCTAGCTGTCAGTTATTAAGAATAAATTTTTCCATAATGTAAACATAAAATGCAAAGTGTCTCACACCCAAAACGAGAAATTTTAATGGACCCCCTAATATATCATACTGTCCTTTCTACAAAGCTGTGCACACACTTACAGTTGTTCCTTAAGGGACTGCTCTAAAATTGGTTGACATGCCACACTATAATTCTATGTACAACATGCAAAAATAAAACTTGTCCTGGTAAAACTAGGTAGAAAGCAGAACTAAGCTGCTGTGAGAAATGCGTGGATAAGCTGCCATAAATAAATTATGTTGCCAACTCGTGGCAAAGTAAATCACATATATTGTACTGCAGCTAAAGTGCCTTGTTGGATTCATTGCTTATGTAGCATTTCAACGCCTGTGAGGGCACTGGTGCTATTTCAGGAATAGCTGGAAGGAGGAAGTGACACATCTCTTAGGGCAGCAGCGATGCAGTATAGATAGACAGATGAGGAGAAAACAAAAGATGAAAGCGATAGCTCTAATAACAGTTAACTCTGTTTGGCTCTGCTTGTTTGTTTTACAGTGCACCATATGCCTGTTTGGTTTACATCATTTGCTGCATTCACAGTGCAGCTTTGTTTCATCTTTTCCTCCCTGCCCTTTGCTTTCTATAACTGTCATTTTTTGTTTCATTTGTCCTGGTACCTAGTTCGGAGGCATGTATTGTTTGTGAGGAGTGTGAGAATATGATGGAGATTTTTAAAAAAAAATTAGATATAATGTCATTTCAAATCAGTGGCTTGTCGATGTTCATAAGCTAAAGTACTGTGCAAAACTCTTCAGTCACCCTTCATTTCTTATATTTTGCTTCCAAGGAGTCAGACTTTCTTGTATTTATTTTTTTAAAGTGGTCTTGAGCAATACTTCTCCAGGCTTTCTGAAGGTCTTTCAAAGTTTTTCTTTGGACATTAGCTGCTTTTTCATTCACTTCTTCACTTCAAAAGAAGAAGTGGCAGGCACTGGGGAAAAAAAAAAAGTGTACATCAGATGAACAGTATCTGAAAGTCATGCCCTTAAGAAATAGTAAAAAATTTGCAAAGACCAGGTACAGAAACGGAGAGATGTATCTGGCCCTTTAGATGATCCATCTACTGTTTGCCGAAGCCGCATCAGAAATGGTCTCAGTGGAACGGTGGTTTTTAAGAAGCCATTTGTAATGAAGGGAAAATGGGAAAAAGGCTGAGGTATAACAGATTACACATGAAATGCAGCTGCAGGTTTAGCAAGGCAGCAGCAGCAGCGACTGCAGTGTTGTCCTTGATTAGTGTAGCCATGTTCCCCCAACGTAATGCAAATAGTGTGGCATGACAAAAAGGGGGGCTGCACAGGTGCAGCTCTGCACACAGTGGATTAGAGGAAAGAGCGAGACACAAGGGAGTTTTTTTTTCTTTCCCCCAACTTCCCTACTGGATCATTTGGATTGTTCATATAAAGCAATGCATCATCTAGCCTACTATAGTAGATGGGTCGATTGATTTTCTTCCACTTATCCTTTTCAGGGTTGCAGGCGGAGCCTATCCCAGCTATCGTAGGGTGAAAGGCAGGGTACACCCTAGACAGGTGACCAGCTTGTCACAGGGCTAACACAGAGAGACAGACAACCATTCACACCTCTGGGCAATTCAGAATCACCAATTAACCTAACCCCACTAAATGCATGTCTTTGGACTGTGGGAAAAACATGCAAACTCCACACAGAAAGGTCCTAGCCAGATGATGGATTCAAACTGAGGGGCTTCTTGCTGTGAGGCACCAGTGCCAACTACCACTCCACCGCATTGTGGGCACAGTAGTGGATGGTTATCACGTTAAAATGGTCATAAATTTTACCTTTGTATTTTTTTATTTTCTTTTTTTCTTATACACATATACATTCATCCGCCTCTTTATTATTTACACCTTGCAAGTATTGGGTTCAACCCATATTTGTCTTCAGAACTGCCTTAATTCTTTGTAGCACAAAGTAAATTCAGCAAGGTGCTGGTCCAGAGATTTTGGTCCATATTAACATGATAACATCATGTAGTTACTGCACATTTGCCAACTGCACATTCATGTTGTGAGTCTCCTGTTCCACAACATCCCTAAGATGCTTTATTGGATTGATATTTTGGTGACCAAAGTGGCACCTGGCGTGCTCTTCTGCTACTGTAGCCAATCTACTTCCAGGTTTGACGTGTGCATTCAGAGGTGCTCTTCTGCTGGATGTGAAGAGCGATTATGTTGCTTTCCTTATAAGATCAAAGCAGTCTGGACATTCTCCTCTGACCTCCAGCATCAACAAGGCATTTTGCCAAGAGAACTGCTACTCACTGGATATTTTAGCTTTTACTGATCATTCTCTGTAAACCCTAGAAATCGAGAGCAAGCATGTCGCATTCAAAGTTTTGTTCCCCATTCTGATGCTCAATTTGAACGTCGGCAGATCATCTTGATCATCTTGCCATATAATCAGCTGATTCGAAGTTTGCATTAACAAGCAGCTGACGAGGTGTACCTAACATACTGCCTAGTGAATGTGTAGTTTTGTTGTTGTTGTTGGTAATAGGGACAGTAGGCAAATGGGTAACTTTAGGTAACTTTCCAGCTGCTGCTTATGTCTAAAGTAAATAAATAAATTATGGTGCTTACAATGCATGTACATAACAGTTTATGCCACATTATTTTATATAAGATATATTCAATAATTTCTTTTTTAATATTTATACTTTCTGTACTTTACCGATCTAATCCTGCTAGAAAAAGCCAGCAGAGAAAAGTGAATAGGCGGTCTGACTTTCATAATGCACCAAACAGGTGGACCTAACCTCATATACGTGTGTGTGTGTGTGTGTGTGTGTGTGTGTGTGTGTGTGTGTGTGTGTGCGCGCGCCAGTGTGTGGAGACACTGTCTGCTGCAATGAGACAGATTAACTGTGTCTGGACTGAGCTGTAAAGCTGTGCTAAAATAAAGGGAGAACCATTGGTGAGAGTCCAAAAGAGGAGGCGAGAGCATGGATGCTTTTATTTAAAGTAAACATATACCTGAAAGCTAAAGTAAGATGCATGAATTCTAAAAAGAAAAATGCATAAACCCTGACCGACTCATCACACGGTCATTTGAAATTGCAGTCAAGCTTTCTGCATTTCGCTCTTCTTCTGTGTATAATCCCGTGACAGCAATAATGACCCCAGCAGCATTATTAGATGTTACATTACACATCTCTCAGGACTGTGTCACATAATGTCTCAAAGCCACTGATGTTTGCTGCCAGTATTAACACACACAGAGACTCACAAAAAGCTTCACAATTGCTTCCTTATCAACATCAGTGTACATCAGGTACTTTTTTTTTTTACATTTACTAGAGATATACCTGTTTCAGGATTTTGATCAATCTTGCAGGCTGACAGAAAGACATGTGACATTTAATTCTTCTCTTTCACTGTTTACACTCCAGTCCGACCATGTTTCTGTATATTAAAAAGGACTAAGAGCATGCATTAAGTGAAACATTTTAGTTATTGTTTGCCACTCACTGAGTGGTAACACACAACACTTCAGTGTTTTACCTAAAAGTACATCCTTTCCGCTGACAGCTTTCTTCTAGTCAAGCATCTGTTTAGAAGCTTTTTGAGCTGATTTGGTGGCGGATGTGTTATACCGCCAAGCCTTGGGCTCTTTCTCTCTCTGGAAAAGTTTAAATGGCATTACCTGTCAGCTCGAATGATAGGCCCCATCCGTTTCTCAGTAAATAAAAGATGTGTCAGAGCGCAACAGTAAAAGCAATTTCTAAAAGGTTTCCCAAATCTCTCATTCTTTGTTTCATGTCATGTAACATTCGCTAGATTTGTCTGCTGAGAAATGCATCACGTTTGAATGAGAACAGCTTGAACAAGTGCATTAATTTTTTTTTTCCTGTCAGAAATGCTCACCTTACAATCAATGCGGCTGAGTGCAGTCGCTTTCCTGGGATTTACAAGTGATAATATGAGTTAATCTTTATTTCAAGCACAAGTAGCGTTGCAGTCACAGAGGCAAAGAATGAATCACAGTGTATTGCCCTCAATGTGGACCAGCATAAGCTCAGGCACTCAACCTCTACTAGGTCCTGTACTAAGAGTAATTGAACTTAAGTAGTCACCACAAATTACTGAAGAAATGAACAAGCAGTGGTTTAATACCTCACCATTCAGCAAAACAAAGATAAGAGTACAGCACTTGTGAAATAAAAAAACAAAGAGCAAAAATAAAATAGAGCTGTTTTTCCCCAGGAATGAGTTTTTGTTTAGTGTTCAAAGTTCTAGTTGCAACCCTTGCTACCTGGGTAGTGTTTTTGAGAGTATCTTATCTGTATCCCAATGGGCAATGTTCAGTTCAGGGTTCTCCTGTGAATGGATGCTTCCAGCTCGCCATATCATCTCCCCATTCACAGTCACTATGGGCTGGGCTTGCCATCACAGACTGATAATTCCGTCTGTGTTCTAGTCATTATGAGATCTCATCTATTCTTGTTATTCTCAATAGTGCATCAAGGTTTTATCCAAAAGATTAGGATAACTGTATCATAAATAGATTTATATTTTGTAACTTAGTAGTTGGGCCACCACCCAACCCCTACGACGCCTCCTGCAGGTGGTGAGCCTACAGGAGGGTGGGCCCATGTCTCCTCTTCGGGCAATGCACGGTCGGGCACCATGGGCTAATGCCTGAATCTATTCAGGCAAAGACAACATATTCATAATTATACTTAATTAACCATAAATTCCATATGTGCAATTTCAATTTTGATGAATTAGATGTAGTAATATCTATGGAGTATCTTTTTGTCGGTACTAAGGATACAGTTGTAACTCTTTTTTGACATGTTATCAGGACATAAAATCACCATGCTTGAATCACCATTTAAATCTGAGAAAAGCCAAATAAGGTTAAAAAAGCTTTCTTTCTTGCAGGTGCTACATCACATCATTCTGTCTTCATTTATTTACTTAATCCAGAATGCTGATGTGATTAACATCTGACTTATCCCAGAACAACAAAAAAAACCACACAAATTAACTTTACCAGCATAATAAATGTAAAGTACACTAGGGTAATAGTGAAAATATATTGAAAAATAGTTTGCTTGCCTTCTACCACACACTTCAAACTTGTGTGCAGCAGAACACAATTGGACTGTGTCTCACTGTTGGGTTGATTTTTGGGAAGGGACAGGACACCTAGCATCTTTGACATTGTGGAATTTTCCCACACATTTCTATTTAACATTCTTTGAGTGCCGTGTCTCTGCTAATGTAGCTGCCCTGCCAAAAAGTTATTGAAGGAACTGGCACGCCTTCTCTTCTGGGAGTGTATATAGACATAAACAGACTGCCCAGGCAGTTCTTTGGCTCAAAGGCATACCAGTTGGAAGTCTTAAACTGAACATTCTCTACAGAATTGCCCACTACAAATACATGTGCGGCTGAACAGGGTTAAAACTGACTTTTGATCTCTCTTTGTGCAATATGGAAGATGTTGTTCTCTTTAGGACCCCCCCCCCCAAAAAAAACAAACAAACAAAAAACTGATCATTAGAACCATGCTGTACAGTATGTGTACAGTACTGTATGTCTAATTGTGCAATAAAGTGGATATGTATGGGAGCATGCATGTAGATCTTTGTGTCCAAATTTAAATGTCTTGGAAGATCAGGTTGGATTCATCTGTTCTGAATGATCACTCTCATTTCCTTAATGGACTCACTAAAGGCAGTGTGAGTTTTTGTGCCACTAAGAATGAATATGTCTGAGTAGGTTGAAAATCTGGAAAGGTGGAAAGGGTGTTTGGTTTCCAATTTCAGCATATATAAAGGACATAACATATCTATGGGCACCAACCCCCTGCTCTCTTTCTCTTGCTCAAACTATACCCACAAGCTTTCATAACTGCTGAACTCAGACAGTTTAACAAATCAATGCAAAAAAAATTGCCTCCAGCCCCACGGCACAGCTTTGTGCAAATAAAATCCATGTTACATTCAGATCTAGAATAAAGGTTCACAGCAATCACATGTTTTTTGCATTTAAATTTAAATGTACCCAGATGTAGAGTAGTTAGTTCATCTTTCTCTTAAATCTCTTGAGCTTGTTTTGCCAGTGTATAGTATCAATCCATTTAAGTGTAGCCAACCCTTTGCTCATAGTGTCTGTAGTTTTTTACTTTAATTTATACGAGTCCCTACACCACTACCTTCTCCCTACAGAAAAAGTGACTTTTACATTGTAATTATCTGACTGTTAGTATGCTCACAAACACGTCTTCTGATGTCTTGTTAGATGGTTTCAGTAATAAACTGAGATCCCCAGTTAACATTGAGTTTCTCATATCTTCTCCCATATCTTTAGTGTGTTCCATGTGTTTCCCCAACTTAAGTCCTGTTTCTTGTGTCCTATTGAAGAAAAAATGCTGGCATAAAGTGCCACAGTCTCTACTAAAGCCAAATGTTCACTGCCTACAGCTGAGCAGATCAATACATCGTAACCCTTGGACCAATCAGTCTCACTGCTGTCACTGACAAAACAATATCTGAATTAAAGCAGTGCTGTGTGAACACATGTCAGCATTTTTTGGACAAAGCTGGGTGTGAGAAGAATAAGCAGTCTCTGTTTAATGCTAATATTTTTTGGGGGGGGGGGGGGTAGATGCACAATTATAAAACCAAAACGTTGGTTTAGATTATTAGAGTTCCAATCAGTTCAATTCAGTTTGATTAATACAGCACCAGCACTCACCGCAAGGTATTTAATATTGTAATGTAAAGATCCTACTGGCTCATATCTGTAATCTTTAAATTCACAAATGTATGTATTTGAGTTTGGGATATATAAGATATATGTAAATAAAAACAATGCAGTGATTTACAACTCTTACAACTTCTTTTAGAATAGTTATTGTCTCTGAAAGCAGGATTAACTCTGCTTGACTCTAATTCCATTGGAATCTTTATGGGGCCAGTGTTCTCATGGGCATTTCTGTGTCCCGTTAACAAAGCTGGAGCTTGTCCAGCCAAGAGGGCAGCAGTTTTTTTCTGGTTGACTGCATAAACCTCTGGTTTGACAGGAAACTAACAGGGGACTATCGTGCTAGACAAGATTCCACTTGCCCTCCAGAATGCATGGAAGTATACAAAATCATATTAAATATACCATACATAAAGAACTTATTTATTGTTCCTCACATTTATACACAAATGCACCTGGCATTGTCTAGTCACTATCAATATTTCAAAAGAACATCATTCCCAGCACAGTGGAAGTAATAAATAATTCATTAGCCATGGCTGCTGGATTTAATGTGTGTTCTTTGCGTGCATGGTGTTATGATTCACATTTTGTGCCTCTGCATGGATGTGAATACAGTGTGCATATGCTTCTACAACAGGACAACTCTAATCATCACACTCAGCCCTTTGAGTGGCCAGTAATTTTTGTCAGTACAACACACCCTGTTTCGAAACTCTCTCTCATTCACATGCCATCTTTCTGTCCCTATCTGAAGAATAAAACACAGCAGTGTTTCAGGTAACTGAAAGATAATACAATTAAGGGGAGACCACAGAGGCTCAGCTGCAAATAGAAGCTCATTGAAGACGACATGGCTGTCAGATTAAGCTGCAAGAGAGACAGATCAGAGCCTGAGCTTTAATACACATATGTGTTGATTTGCGTGAGTATTTGGGTGCGTGTGAGACAGAGATAGACCATGCAGATGCAACAGCCTACTACAGATTACACAACACTGTCAAACAAGAACAAAGGTCACTCTTGTCTTAGCTGACTTGAACACACACCTATTAGGGCCTCTGTCAGTTGGCCTAGTTTCTTCTTTGTGATTTCTTCCATCCAGTTGGCTTTGTTTTGTTTCTTATGGTTTGTAAGTCTCTTCTGTACCCCAACTGCACTCTCTGAATTTGTGTTTCATGCTTCCATTAAGAGAAATAATTAGAATTTTAATTTAAAAATTTTGATTGCCAATGTAATCAACTGATTTAATAAACTGATCTTTTGTTACTTTGTGTACATTGGATATATAGCTAAGCTACCATAGCCAATGTATTTGAATGATCTGACTACAATGGTACTTGCAGAAGTAAACAGAGTTTCAGGAAGCATATTTAATCTAATGTAAGTTAGCAAAAAGAATGGGTAACTAGTACCATGTTTGTCAGAATGAGGTGGAAAAAGATTAGAGTTGTATCAGTGATGCATAAAATTGTAATAAAAGTGTTTCATTATTTAATGCAGCTTTTGAGAGTAACAAGCTGGTGCTAGTCATGTTTCTTGAAAGTTTAAACAGTGCCCTTTGTTTTTTCTAATTTGGACGTCTTCGGGGAAAATGGATGGCTGACCCAGCAAAAAATTGTGTTCATTCCTTTTTAAGGACAATGTAGAAAAGCTGCTTGTTACTTACAAGATGGATACTAGCTACAAAACATTTCTTTTTTTCCTTTTTTTTTTTAAAGGTTTACACCATCAATTGTATGATCTTTAACTGTACCAACTGTTTAGCAGTTAGCAAACAGTTAATTACCATTTCCTTGTTTGTTAAAAGTGAATTTATTGTTTAGGCAAGAGGTGGGGTACACCCTGGACAGGTGCCAGTCTGTCACAGGGTTAACACAGAGAGACAGACAACCATTCAAACTCACATTCACACCTATGTTAACTAATGCCATTTTTCAGTTGTGGGAGGGGGCCATACCCAGAGAAAATCCATACAGATACGGGGAGAACATGCAAACTCAACACCAGCCAGACGGCAGGTTTGAACCCAGGATCGCATGCTGGAAGACAGCAGTGATAATAATAATAATGCCTTAGGCTTATATAATGCTTTTCACGGTACTCAAAGATGCTTTACAATTCTGTGCACCATTCTTTCACACCTCAATCATACTTGGTGGTGGTAAGCTACTAATGTAGCCACAGCTGCCCTGGGGCAGTCTGACAGAGGTATGGCTGCCAGTTCGTGCCTACGGCCCCTCCGACCACATTCACACTTAAGTGTCTTGCCCAGGCACAAGCTCAGACGGGGGACTCGAACCTGCGACCCTTGCGAGGTGAGCACCTACCCACTGCGCCACTGACACCGCACAGTACTACCCTCCATGCCACCATGCGGCCCTCTTTTTTTTTCATGATGTTCCAAATGTTTTCAGTTCATGAAAGGTCTGGCCTGCCGGCAGGCCAGTTCAGCACCCATGCGCTTCTTCTACAAAGCCATTCTTTTATAATAGATGAAGTATGTAGTTTGGCATTGTCTTGCTGAAATATGCAAGGCCTTCCCTGAAAAAGACATCATGTGGATGGGAGCATATGTTGCTCTAAAACCTGTATATACCTTTCAAGATTGATGGTGCCTTTCCAGATGTGCAAGCTGGCAAGAGTTGCGGTATTGGTGTAACCTTGGCATTGGCAATGTCAGCATCAGCTGTTCCACTAACTCTTTAACATTGGCCATAACTTGAGCGACGTGACCTGGGATGTTCAAATTTGTACCATAGATACAGCTACTGAAAATTTTGTGTGAGTTTGATTCTCGGCAAACTTTTCCTCAAGATAAAGGTCTATATGAGGTTTTCTGAAAATCTTGTGAAGCTAGAACCATCAAACTTCGCACATTTGTTCACTGACTTTATAACAGCACTTTGGAACACCCCATCCCACCCCACTCTTCCCCGATCCCACCCCACCCTTCCCCCCCATTACAAATCTAAAACAGTTGTGCGTTGGCACTCACTCAGTGGTGCTCTTGTTTTTTATATCTTGTTAGCCCCATTTGCATTTCCAGCTTGTTGTTGCTCTGTACCAACTTTGAGATGTGTTGCTCCCATCAAATTTGAAATGAGCTAATTTTTTTTTAATGGAATACTAAAATGACTCAGTTTCAACATTTGATTTTTTTTTTTTTTTTGACCTACCATGAATAAAATTGGGGTTTTGGAGATATATTAGTTTTACACAGTGCCCCAATTGGGACTGTATTTTAGCACTGTAGAACAGTGGTACAGTTCCTGTCACTGTCTAAAAGCCTTCAGCTAAAAACTTTTTGCAGTGTATACCTGATCTCCCTCCAGCCCAGCTGTTCAGTTCTACTGTAAACATTTGTATATCCCCAGTTTGCAAGTCCTCCTCCCAGTATCACAAGGCCAGATGTCCATTCTGGCTCCAAGCATGGTATGTCTTTCCTCTCTCACACACTGTTTCACCAGTCCCATGCTTCATTACCTGTGAGTCAGAGTAAATAACAGGATGAGTGAATGTGCCAGGGCTCTGGAGTGTGCCATTATGCAAAAAAGAGAGTAGCTTCTGCCAAAGCTCCCAGCACAGAGCAAAGCCTTGACAGATGCTAATTTATCTGCTGAAGGCTGAATTAGAGACAAACATTATAGGTCCACAGAGAGACCTGAGGTAGACACTATTAGATGAGATTCAAGGGGACTAAGCAGTGTGAGATGCCAGAAGGGAAAGTATGAAGAAGTAAGCAATAGTGAGGAGAAAATGAGGAGCAATTGAAAGTGAAGGAGATAGAGAAAATTGAGACAAAGAATACAAAGATTATTGAGAGGGTCACAGGATAAGTTGAGCTTAAGAGATTCGGTGTTCATAGTTTAGACTAAGTATTAGAGTATCTGAACTCTATTGTACCAAACACAAAACACCATAGAAACAGTCCTGTGGCAGTAAATGACTTAAACAATAACTGACAAACATACAGTCGGAAATGTACACACAGCTGAAGGTAGGGAAACAAACAGGATGAAGCCACCAATGAATCACTGTCCTCTTAGTTAGAAGAAAGCATAGTTGTCTGCTTGCGGCATAGTGTCATAACATTTACAAAGTACAAAAATAAATTAAAACCCAGCAAGTGCTTATGTACAGTATATATAATGTATTTACATATAGGTGGAAGAAAAAATGGGAAAGGTTCAACTGTATGACAACATTAAATTTGTCACTGTCCTCTGGAGTTTGTGATGTTATTTTTTTCAAATACCAAAGGATGACCATTAAAATCCCCTTTCCTTAAACCAGTTTTCTGCTGTCTTTGTCTTTCTCTTTCATCTGTCCCATATCCTTCCCTCAGGGCTGTAGTGCAACCATGTTTTGTTGTGATGTAGATTGATGAGAGGCCTTGAAGTGATATAGTGAAAGATAATGGTGAGGCAAAGGACATACAGTTACTGCCTAGGGCTTGGGCATCATCTTATATAAGTGCAAAATAATATTACACTAGGTGTATCCAAAGCACAAGTACCATGTCTGCTTTAAAATAATTGCCTGGTGCCCAATGTACATATTCCTCCTGTTCATACTGTACTAGTTATTAAGTGGCATATAATCCCTTAATAAGTCATAGTGTCATACTGTGGTTCTGGCAGAAGTAATGGGGCACAAAATTAAGTCTGAGTTAATTAAATTAGGTAATAGCTTCCATAGTCTTTTAAGTGTGCAAACCCCCATAGTATCACTACGTCTTGCATAGGGAACACAAACATGGAATTCTTTGCAAAAAAGGACATTTAGACATTTTGGAAATAACCCACTGTCACGTTCGGTGCTGTGGCTGGCAATGCAGGACCCCAATGCAGGACTCACAGGAGGAGTCTGTAATTCTTTAAGCTTTATTTATAAAGCGTGGATTGACATAACTTGAAACATAAACATGAACTCGAAGCATAAACTTGAACATAACGCACACAGCAGGGAAAAACAAACAATTAACTGATGGCGTGACAAGGAACTAAACAACACAGAGACCTTAAATACACTGGGTGATAATGAGGGTAAAGGAAAGGAAACAGGTGAGAACAGAGGTGAACGAAATACACTGATGAGACAAGGGGAAGTAAGACCTAAACACAAAGCACAAGGAACACAAGATCATCAAAATAAAACAGGAAGTGACTAAACATGACTCGTATGTAAACTTAACAGAGGGAACCTAAATACCATGCACAAGGAAACAATGGGAAGGGAACTAAACACAGAGAAGGGCCAAGAAAGACACCAGAACACTAACCAGACAGGAGGATACAGTAAAACATAGCACAGACAACTCAACAGAAAATAATAATAAACTAAGATCCTAATTCATAACAACTCAAAGAACATAAGGGCCAACGGCCCAGGATCATAACACCCACTGGATTTGTAAAACTAAGACTGTTAATATACATGATAATTTTTTTCGTTACATTACATATTTTGCACTGAACAAGAGATCTTTATTATATTTTACCCACTATTTATTTCACTGGTGACATTTTAGAACGGGATTTATGTTAATTGATATACTGTCACTGTGAGGTATACGGTGCTTAATTCTTATATGACCACATGAAATTGTAATGTTACATACTTTACATAACTGTTCTGATGCCAGGAACATTCAGATTTTCTCACATTATCTGAATGTGCAGTTAGACAAACACACTCACTAGTAAGCAGACTTACCATTTACCTGTTATTTTCTCTTTTCTGTCGCATCTTTCCAGGAAATCCCTCATTAAGACCTAATGCCACATGCATGGTTGACTACATTTACATACACAGGCGCAAATATGCCAACTTAGTCACTCACAAAAGCAAAAACATCATGTCACAGATATTTCCCATCTTAGTTCCTGCACAGCACAATCTGAAGCACCCACATACCCACTCTTTAAGCTCAAGCACTCCATATCTTCCAGTTACGCTAAAATAAATTTATGTGGTTGTGGTGAGAAGCAGACCCCTGCAGCTGTATGTCTGTCTGCTCTGAACAGCAAAGCTGTGCTGAAAATAGTGAAAGTAAACAGCAAAATGCTTTCAGAGAGACCGTGACTTCAGTCAGTGGTGGAAATAGTAATGAGGGTCATGGCTTGTGCCTGTCAAGCTTGTTGAGATACTGCATGAATATGAGCTTGCTTGCAGTTTCACATGCAACAGACTGCAGTTTGTTTTTTCCTTAAGGATCAACATAAGAATGCAAAAATACAGATGCCAATATAAGATATCAGGCCTGATATTATGCTTAATCACAGTATTTTTTATTGTTAAACTTTAAATAAGTTTAGCTATTATTTAGTTCCACATTTTGGAATCATTACAGTTCTGTCATGATCCTAGGTCTGAAACCTAGTGTTTTTGAGTTTAATTGACTTTTGAAGATTAACAGTTTCATTTGTGGTCCCTAGTTTCCTGTTTTGCTTTGTCAGTCGTGTCTTGTGCTCTGTTTAGTTTTATTTCCTTGTCTCGTTTTACGATTGCGTTCAGCTCTGCACCCCACCTGTTGCCTGTCTCCTGATTATCCCTCTGTGTATATATTGTCTCAGTATTGTCTCATTGTCGAATGTGGCAGTGTTTGTTCCTGTCTCCCCAGCGTTCCCTAGTTAATATTTCCCAGATTAGGTTTTCCGGAGTTTCTGTTCTTGCCTTGGTTTGTTATTAGTTCATGTTCTCAGCCACAACAAAGGCTCGCCTTTAGTTCATTCACAACTGCCTGCGTCTGAGTCCTGCATTTAGGTCCTCTATCACCTCCACACACCGTGACGCATTTCACTGCTTTCAAAACTTTTGGAGCACAAATTGAAGTTTCGTAGCTGTTTAAAAAGATGCAGGATGGATTGGTGTTCTTGCAGCAGACTGTCATGTCCGTCAGCTTTACTGTGGTCAGTATTTATTTTGGTAGAAAAAAATAAGTTTTTCCACTGTATGACTGATGACTTCAAAAATACAACCCCACACCACCTAACCAGCTCTGAAGCCCAATAAGAAGCTAAGCACACAGTCATAAAGCTGGAGTTGCATTTAGTGAATCCAGCAAATTTTTGGAGCAGGACTGTTTCTGTAGTTTTAAAGAATCTCTGTTGTGAGCTTCACCAGTAAATGAAAAAGAAAAACTTTAGAAGCCATTCCTATAAGTTTAGGTTTAAAAAATAAACCTCTATATGAATCATCAAGGGATGCAGTGGGTATGGAAAGTATTCAGACCCCTTTAAATTTTTCACTCTTGTTTCATTGCAGCCATTTGCTAAATTCCAAAAAGTTCATTTGATTTCTCATTAATGTACACTCAGCACCCCATCT
>JAMQGT020003617.1:0-10064 GCA_024447675.2 Pterophyllum scalare | reverse complement strand
ACGCCAGCAACCTGGAACTGTGACGTCAGCTCTGGATGGGTACGTTTTAGTGCGTCACGTTGATACCTGTTAATGTTTGTACAGTAATGTTTCTGTTAGTTTACCTGTGGGAAACAAGGTCTCATGGATGATGTTTGCTAAAGCGCCATCTATTTCAGTTACGTTAGCTAACGAGTGAAGGACAATAGGAGCAGCTATGTTGTCTCCTATTTTATTATCCTCACATTAATATCAGCGTTCATTCTGAATAGTAAACCTCTTCATGAACTGAATCATCTGTAAACTTTTCAGTTGTTTTGGATGGGAAAAATCTATGTTGATTTAATTTGAAGCCTTATTTGAACTTCTGGACAGAGGCCGTTTTTATTTACTTATTTGCACTTTATATTTTCATTTAAAAATAAAAACTGCATTCACTTTAATATGCATTGTTTGATTTGATATTTATTGCGACGGTCACATTAACGTTAAAAATACATTTGATTACTTTTAAATTCTTATTTTTATGTGTCATAATTTTAACTGTGAGAAGAGACAACAAATTGATATTCTCAGGTGGGCAGGCTTGAACAGGTGAGGTAAGATTGAAATAATCGTTGACTAATCAACTAATCAAAAAATAATAATAATTGACAGATTTGTCAACTACCAAAACAATCTTTAGTTGCAGCCCTAAAATAAACCCAACTTTTAATGCCCACTTGGCAGTTTGGGGTGTCCTATAATAAATCTTAGCTTTATAAATCTTATGTTAGGCTGTTTTGGTAGCTGTTGATGGATCTGCTCAGTTTTAGGAAATATAATGCATCTGTAATAATCCATTTGTCACAAACTCGACATTTTAACAGTGCTTATTTTGATACTCTAAACCCCAAATCATGATTTATTGGACAGACATATAAATCAGAATCAATGGTAGCCGGTTCTCTTTATTCTGAATTGTGTTTCTGGTGATTTAATGAATGCCAGCCTAATATTTACTCTCCTTTAAGATGTGTTTTTGGTCTCCACCAGCTGCTAAACCATCTATTTTCATCAAATAGTCACCATTTTTTTCTGTCTAGTGTTTGGTGATAGGCAGGGACTGTTTTGGAGCAAACACTACAATTAAAGCCATAAGAGTAAATCAAAACACTAAAGTCAAATGGAATGGAAAAGCTATGGACATACCCTTGTAGATTTTAAGTATAATATATTTGTGTTGTGTAGTATAACATGCAACTCTGTTCCAGTAAATCACTGGGTTGTGGCTGCATCCTTCTTGTTTTTATCACCCTTCTTCTTTCATTCGGACACCAATGAGGAAGTAATGTCATTGTGCTTCAGCATTTTTGAGAGAGAAGAACTTAAAAACAGCTCTGCCTACTTTCTATTAGAGCAGAAACCAAAGAAACATGCTTAGCTCCACCCGAACACACCTTATCTATCTTTGTCCAGATGACACAAACAAAGATTTGGAGACAGTCTGGTAACACTCTTTTCACAATAATGTTTGCAAAACAGTCTATCTAATTAGCGTTCTGTTCCTGCAAGACAGGACTATGTATCTGCAAAAAAAAAAACAAAATGAGAATTAGAGAGCCAAAAATCAAACTCATCCTTCCATCCATCTATTTTCTTCCGCTGGGGAAGAAATGGATGCCAGCTGCCATGGGGCGAGAGGCAGGGTACACCCTGGACAAGTCACCAGTCTGTCACATGGCTAACAGAGACAGACAACCATTCAGACTCATATCAATTTAAAATCTCCAATTAACCTAACCCCACTAACTGCATGCTTGGACTGTGGGACAATGGCGAGAACATGCACTACAGGTGGTGGATTCGGACCTAGGACCTCCTCGCTGTGGGGCAGCAGTGCTAACCACTGAGCCACCATGCTGCTTCTATCTGTTTTCAATTACTCACCGAAGGTTAATGAAAATAAAAAGCTGAGAAACTA
Organism: Pterophyllum scalare; assembly: GCA_024447675.2. Lineage (NCBI taxonomy): Eukaryota > Metazoa > Chordata > Actinopteri > Cichliformes > Cichlidae > Pterophyllum > Pterophyllum scalare. The sequence continues at coordinate 8,122 of JAMQGT020003617.1, read as the reverse complement.
GAATTTCAAAGACAAAGCAAACTACCCTTTCTGGAGACTTTGGCTTTGTAAAACAAATCAGTATAAGCATCAATGAAGTGGTGGTATTTAAAAAGCTCCCATCCAGGAACTGACACAGTTCTCTCCTGTAAACTAGTAGACAAGCAGTCCGCGTGTTCCCTAATAGGAATTTTTGGACCTCTTTAATGCTGAGAGCTGCAGATGTTGTTGGGTATTAGGGTGTGCTGCTGCTGATCAAAGCTGCATAAAGTGAACCCCTGCTGGCCGGCTTCTAATCCCCACTCATGCATGTGGTCAGGCCAGGGGCTGGTGCCTAACTTGGGGGCAGTCAGCCCAGTCTGTGACCCTGCCGAAGGGGGAACCCTTTCACTGCTTTTGTTGGTGAACACCAACTACTCCAAACCTCCAAGGTTTCCGGGGAGCATTTGGCAAGGGCAGCTTGACAGACAGCGGAGAGGATGGGCTTCTCCCACAGGGCAGGAAAAGCCGCTGCCCTTCCCAGCCCCCTTTCCCAATTCCCCATCTAAGAAGTGCCGGCTGGCAGACACAGTGACATATCACCATGACATTGCTCAGCCTAAATTCAGTTTAAAAAAGGAAAGACACTTTCAGTTGCATACAACTCTGTTTGTTTGTCACTTACAGTGTTTACACAGTGGGGATGCTATATACCAAAGCAAGCAAATCCACACACAGAGACAGAAAGAGGCTTTTAAGTATGCTAGACCTCTAAAAGTATTTATGTCAACTGTTCCGTTTCTGTCTTTTATCAATATTAACAACACAATCACAAGGGTGACCAGTAATTGTCACAATGAAAAGCAATAAGCAAGGGAAGGATAGCGATATGGGAAGATAAATGCAAACTGTCAGATGGTGTGAGGGAGGAGGAGATGTGAAAAAAGATAGCGAGAGGAAAGGCAGGAGGATCGATCATGAGAGAAATTGAGAGAGGGAGGAAGATTCGGCAGGAGAGGAGAAAAGGGGAGGGTGGTAGGATGTCAGCCAAAAAGGCAATCTATATTAGACAGAACACAGTTTCTCTGGCTTTAACTGCTACAAGCTGACACCACAATCCTCTCCAAGTGTGCCTCTGTAGACACGCACGTGAATCCTCTGAGATACTAACATCCAGCTCTGTGCTGAGGCTCTATGGTCACAATTCATTTAAGACTGCTTGTGCACGTGCGGCTCACATGTGAACAGAAATAAAATGCATACAGTAAATCTATTCTTTGATCGCTCTCTTTTCTCTTGGGCACAGAGATACACTAGTGAAAGCCAAAAAAACCTCAGCGCACACCAACACATGCGTATTGGATTTGAGCTCTGGAACGTGTGAAATCTTACATAATGACTCAGCAATGGACCATTTAGAAAGACCATTAGCTGTCAGGCGAGGACACGGATGTGAGGATGGATGAGGCAGCCCCAGTGCCTCACTTCTGCGAGATGTTCCAGGAGTCTTTACACACATGTAGTAGATGCTGTGGTTTGGCTGCATTTTATAGGCTTAAGTGAAAGCAACACTTAAATATTGCAAACAATAAAAATCCCTGGGGACCAATAAAACATCATTTGAATAACAAAATTCATTCAAAGTAAACCACTGGAAGGCATCCTCACACTGTTTTCGTGATAGTCAGTGATCGTTCATAAAAACAAAAAAGAAACAAAACGACGACAACAATTGTGCAGACTGTCCTCCTTCTGCATTTGAAATATTTTCAAAGAAATGCAAGTGTGAGTGTGGGAGCAATCTGGCACGCTGACTGCACGAAAGGAGCGACGTGGCACAGACAAAACCGAGTGAGTGGTTTTCTGCTTAATAGCTGCCACAGAGCCTGCTTGAGAAAGCTGGGAGCTTCATTAAGCCTTTAAACCCTGCAGAGTCCTTAAGTCATCACGTCACTAGCTGCTGCCTCCTCAGAGAGGGCCTGAGGTAACAGTGGAAAGATACTGTCCTGAAATGAGATTTCACAAAGCTTTGAGAGTAGCTGAACTATTGCAATCGTCTTGAAATTTTAACCTTTTCCTACATCTGTATCCAACATAGATATATCAGTTGAAGTCCACCTACCCAAAGTTCCATTGAGACATTATTAGTATTATAATGAGGGTTTTTATCTTATTGCTAATAATATCAGAAAGCCAGAAATCTATTAAAGGCATATAGTAAGAGGTGATCAGTGCAAAGGTGCATTGGTTCTGGTGGCATGCAGTAGCCCAACAGAAATTGAACATTCAATCCAGTCTCACAGCAGATCATGGCAACTTTAATCTACTGATTCATGTTCCTAAACACAAATTTCCCAACATTATTTGGTGTCCCTGAACATGACTTTTCATCCACACACTCTCATGTGTACTGATCCAATTAAAAGGCAAGAAAGGGAAAAAAAAAACATTTGGAGATTGGAGAGGTGGCGGAGGAGTAAGTCGTCTTGACTTTCACACCAGAGACCCAAGCTCAAGTCATACACATCACAGTTTTTCACACCACATGATTTTTTAAATGTGTTATTAATTACAGATATGTCACACTTGGTTAAGGTTAGGCATTAAAAACTATTTGTTTTGGTTTAAAAGAAAATATCATGCTTTGATTGAAAAGCAACAGCTGTCACATCTTTCAGAACTGTGTTTTCCTGGTTGCCATGGTGACATCACCAGTTTCCTCTACAAAAAATACATGCTTCTGGCATGAAATTTATTTCCCATTGAAATGGATTGCACACAAATTGGTGTCTATGAAAATGTAAAAAAAAAAAAAAGACAAATTTTCTGGACTATTCCACAAGTTCCTGTGAGACTGAAAAGTGAAAAAGTCAACTTAGGAGGACGGGGATGGCGACAGAATAAGTGGGGCTCAATTAATCTCTGTCTCTGTTGATATATATTTTCCTTCTTTAAATTTATTTAGATTTTCAGTTGCTGTTTGGCTATTTTAGGCACTAAAGCTACTTGGCTAGATTTAAATAAAAAAGAAACATTGCATGTCCTTTACTTAGTGTATTTTTTTCTTTTTTAAATTTCACTTATAGTTGTGGGGTTGTCTATTACGCAGCTCGTGGGATGAACAGGACACACACACACACACACACACACACAGAGGGAAAAAAATAGTTGTGGAACAAGGCACAAGGCAGATGCTGAAAAAGTAAGAATAGTGCAGTAATTCTCCCTTTAAACAATACTTTCTGTAAGACTCAGCAGGAATGTTGCTGGTTAGATAATAATCTGCCATTTTTAGATGCTGCGGAGGTAACAGGTAATGACAAAAATGCAGTGCATGTGCAGTGTTAGCCTTGGAATTGTAACTAAATCCCAAAGCAATAAAGTAGTAAAGTTATTGCCCGAATGTTGCAAGTAAACACGTGAATATCAGTGAAGCATGTTACAGTTGGTCTTGAGGGTCTGCAAAACGAAAATAAAATAAAAAATACAAATATTAAAATGTTTCATTAAAAAAGTATAAATTGTTATTTTGAGAACCCAATATTATTCAGATTATAAATTTAATGGCTACCATAAATGTGCAAAGTTATAAACATTTTTAAGTGGGAAGATATTATGTTTCATAAAACCAGAGTCATTATTGGCATTATCTCTGCTTTTATTAGTTCTTCATGGATGATTCCTCCTGCCAAATTCACCTTCCTGGCAGACAATGGCAACATGGGAATTACCTGAAAATTGGGTGCAGCGTGCTGAGACAGCTATCAACCCTGACTTGCACAGAAGCTCGAGCTATAAACCTGCATGGAACTTAAAGGAATGACCACAGACCTAGAAACTATAAAGGTATTTATAGTTTCTAGGTCTGTGGTCATTAATTTCACTAGAAAAGCACATCAAATCTTCTCACTTTAGACTTACAGAAAACTGCTTTTCAAATATTTCAACTTTAATAAGGTACGAAAGGACAGCTCACCAAAAGTAGAGGGTATGCTTTAAGTGCATAGATGAGTGTTTGCAAAGCCGAGTAGGCTAATGAATCTAAATAATTTAGCATGCTGCTTTGGTTTGGTTAAGAACTTCAGGCTCTTTGCCTCTAGGGAAACCCTGTGCCAGTGTGTACGTGTTAGGGTTCAGTATGCCATTTCTCTTTCAAGCAAGTCTAAACACACAGACACACACACCTACCAATGGGTAAGGGAAAAGAAGCGCCCCATCGGGGCAGCTTCATTACCTTGTTGGACTGAGGATTTCCAGTCATCAGAGAAAAAACTGACAGTAAACCTCCTAAATCCTTTTTTTTCTTGGATGCCTGGCTGTTAAACTTTGTTCTCTCAGGTGTTGCAAATAAACAAACTGATCATTCCATTGGAGCTGAAAGAATCTGGATCATTTTTAACTCTCAGTGGTGTCTCAACATTTGTTTGATTCTGGGAGCCAAATGAGTGTTTGGGCCTGGAAATGTCGCTAGACTTAATGAGTGGATTGCCTGCATATCCTTGTTACTCATGGATATAACTTTGTAACAACAATTAATAACCTACAAACGACCCTTACAGCTGAGCAGGGCTGGGTGCCGAAATCTGTACTTTTTAGGGTACTGACTGAAATATGTTGGTGGCAAAGATTCAGATCAACTCAATGCCAAATTTCAGTACCAGAGCACATCTGGGTAAAAGGAAAAAAGATAGCGAGGCCATGCGATGTCACTACTTTGATGCACTGATAAACAACAAATACACACGGCAATGGCAGCAGCGAGCCTCAAGCGTGGTTACACTTTTCAAAATTCAATACAGAAGCTAGCCATTGCAACACATCTAATCTAAGAAAATACCTGGTTAAACACAAAATGCATCTAAACGCTGATGAGTATGTTCCGTTGATAGCCTGAAAGCCAGACTCACCTAAGGACCTGAAGCTAACTTTGGCATGTCTGTTGCCAACATATAAGTTGAATGCATAGTTGATGAAAAAACTTTTAGCAAAACATCAACATCTTCAAGTATTTTATTCAGGTAGCTGGATAAGTTGATACTATGTCCCAAATCTTACCCAACAGTATTTAACCACAACCAGTAACAGTCTAACATTAGAAATACCAGATTCCAGGTAACAGTTCAAACTTGAAAGGTACCCAAGACTACATCTGAGAACTATAAACAAACAATACCACCAACTATTGCACATTTACAAAAAAAAAAAGAAAAAAGGATCCATCTCTAACTTATCATTTTCAAGAATGGTAATGAGATATGAATGCTTAAGTAGAGCTGTGCAATTGATTAAATTTTGATTTGGGCTCCAAATATCACAAAAACAGTGTCGTGAAAAACAATTATTATTAAAATGATTTTGTCACATCATGCTCTGTATACTCTGACAGGATTGTTTTATGCTGAGTCTTTGTGGGGCCTACGACATAACCTATGTAAGTGGCCAGCAACATTGCAGGCACTTATGCTTGTGCAGGTGAATTATGTGTTAATTACCGTTAATTATCGAGTGGGAAATCTACACTGTAACCTGACGTGCACCTCCCGAGAAATGTAACCATGTGTCGGAGCGACACAGCCCACAACGACTGTGACTGCTCTGTTCAGCACCATCGGTTCCTCCCGCGCATTTCGGGCTATGCGTTTTTTATTATTTTTTTAATCAGCAAGAGAACAACAATAAGCATCTCAATATAAGAAGTCACTAAAATGTTAGCAAATTTATTAGGTCTAAAAAAACTTGGTCCTATTTCCTCCTAGTATTATTAGTGATGATAACTGGCATTACCTTTCTATTTATTTATTATTTGTATTTAATATATAATGTATTTATTTATATTGCAATTTATTTATATATATTTTATATTTTATTTGTATATTCTGTATTTTATTTTCAATTTAATATTTATTTCAAGAGATTGTAGAAGTGCACTAGATTTCAAGGTATTCACTGTTCTTTAAGTGAAATAAATGCAGTGTGTTTACAAAGTCAACGAGTAATCATATTAAATAATCGTGATTAGGATTTTTTCCATAATTGAGCAGCCCTATGCTGAAGCGAGAGATCAGAGATGCACCAAACTTGTGCTCCAGAGGCATCGTCTCTCATCTTCAGAGGTTTTTTTGGTCTGAAAAAGATGCTATCGGTGTTAGAGTTTTGCAGTAGGCAGGGCTCAAACAGCTCTCTCTCACACTCACACGCACACACACACAAAGAAGTGACAATAATGTGCTAATCAAGGCAGATATGCATTTTTCTTGATAAATGCATTAAACCATTAAAGTTTAGAATAAGTCCCGGTGGCCTTTAAATCTGACCTTTTTTGCAACAGAATAAACATATATTGGTTATAAGAATTTGTGTGCATGTTTTCTGTTTGTTTTGGGTTTTTTTTTTGTTTTTTTTACTTTTTTCCCCTTGTACTCAAATTCTAATAAAGCTGGATTGGCATTACAAGAGACTCCTGTGTGAGCAGCTCTGAAAGGATCACTCATCAGCCTGCCAAAGAGGACAGCGGCCCTTTGATCTAGGCAGCCTACATGTGTGTGTTCGTGTGTCTAGTAGGGCAAAGTGAATTTTATCATCTGGCCACTGCAGTCTGTGTTCTCAAAGCATGACCTGACCCCTTCAAAGTTAAACTGGTATCTGAAATGTCCAAAGGATCTGGCAACTCCTCCAGTTAACAGCCCCTTCCCATCATTCTCCTGCTTGCCTAATCATGCTGAGTTACTCAGTACTTCATAGGTCACTCTTATTAAAGATATAGTACCTCACAGTGACTGCTCCCATACTTAATATCTAGGTTGTCATTAAAATTGCATAGTGCACTTACTTGGCGATAGTGCAGTAAATCATAGTTTAGATACTAAACTTCCTGTATCAAAGGCCACTCTGCATGAACAGACACACAAACAAAAAGGTCTTTAGTGTGGCTGAGGCCTACAGCTGTGGCAGCTGTGGCTGAGATTCAGCCAACAAGTCAGCTGGGGCTAGTCCTATCGCCACTATCTGAGAAAAACAGCCAATCAAAGACAGCTCAACATGTGTCAGCACGGCATCCCCTCATACACCCCATCCCCCTTGGCCCTCACTCCCTTCTCATCAGACGTGCCTGACATTCTAGAGGAGCCAGCGTACATTCCTCACGTGCTTCAGTGCTGTAAGGAAACAGCGGAAGAGCAGGCTAAAAAAATCCCAAGGGCACCAGTGCTGCTTTCTCTTTACAGTGCGTGCCTCTGTGTGTGTGTATGGAAGTGCTTTTCAGTGTCCTTCTACATGTGGCTGAACAAGAGGCAAGCCTCTTTTGCAGACTGCAGCCAGGGTGTTGTTTTTTTGGGGGGGGGGTGCTTGAGGGGAGCTGCTTGAGGGGAGCTCAGGTGATCGTAGTTAAGCTGTCTCACATGAGGTGTGGAGGCATTACCATCAGAGGGCCGCGAGGACTTCCTCTGCTGGCAGTTAGCAGCTGCTGTTTGCTACTGGCTCATCTCAGCTGACTGCACAGACTCATGTAAGATTTGTTATTTTCTCTAAATGCGCATTGATGAAGGAGACCCCAGTGTGGCATGCTTATACAGCCTTGCATATATTTAAGTCTCAATTAAATAATCCTAGCAATACCAGAAATAATTGATTCTTTTGCCATTTTCAGCTTTTTATTAATTGAGCTCTAGTTCAGCAGCCTCCAGGGACAGGAAACTACAGTGTTGTAGTCTCCACACTTCAGACCAGTTTCCTCAACTGTCCTCGCTCAATTCACATTATCACCCCTCAACCGCCACCACCACCCTCCACTCCCACTTCCCACAGCAGCAAAGAGCAATGCAGGCAGTCAGTGGAGCTGGAACTGGTCATGGTGAAGAAAAGGGCTTCCTGAGCTTTCTGGAGAAGCACATTAACCCAGCTTGGCAGGCAGTTAGTTAGTGTGACAGTAGCTGTGCTGGATGCCAATAGGACAGGCACTGTGCAGCATCTCAATGACCAGAATTCACAGAGTGCAAGAGAGGGTTTATGGTCTTCCCAGCCATACCGCTCCCACCCCTATTCTCCATCCAACCAAAAAGGAATTCAGCCTTTTCACTAGGATGATAATGGGGCAAGGCGGAAAGGGCCCCATATGTGAGCACCATAAGTTGTGGCGATGGCTTTGTAGCAATGGCATGAGCAATGC
>JAMQGT020003616.1:0-52931 GCA_024447675.2 Pterophyllum scalare | reverse complement strand
GTCATAGAAGAGTGTCAAAGCCAGTTCCTCATCCACAAAAGATACAAAACAGGCACAAAGGAGATCATTATATCCCAGAGACACTAAATATAGTCCCTGTGAAACATCCTGAAAACAAAGACGTACGTGGCTGTAAACTTCCACCTTCCTTGCTATTCTGATCAGTTTTGAAACGTGAGAATGCTCATGACAAAAGTCTTTTTGGCAGATGGCCTGGATTCTGTGACACACAGTGGTCGTGAACAGAAATTTTTAGCAAGTCTATGTGACCAGTTTCTGTATGCTTCATTATTTTGGTTTTAGTTTTACTGCTGATAAGTTTTGATTTACTCTAATGTACACGTAATGTTGAACTTTAAAATGATAAAGGAGCATAAAGGCTTCAACTATCCATGTATAAGTTATACCTGGAATTTTTTGTTTTAAACATTTCTGATGTTTTTTGTTTTGTTTTGTTTTTTCTAAAAAAATACCTCTAATGACAAATTTGTAGTAGCTGAGCTACAAAATGGTTTTAAGTCTGTGTGTTTATGTTTTCCAAGCCATGGAAACAGACATCTTGAATTATCTTCAAAGGTTATTAGACGAAAGGTATTCCACCATGTGATTTTGCAGCAGCGGTGGGACGTGCTCCGTTCACCTCTCTGCTTTCTGATTCACAAGCACCTCACCCCCTAACCTGGGTGGTGGCTGGCTTTCACAGCATTGTTCCAGGCCTCCCATTCTCCGCCATTTTGTTTCCTGTGCAGAACAGGAAGTCCTGTGCTTGCAGCTGTTCCCAGCATCGCAAACTAAAGCGCTTTGCAGGCAAAAAAAAAAAAAAACCACACACACACACACACACACACACACACACACACACACTAAAACACAACAGTAAACACACATCCCCTTCCTTTGTGCTTCCTCTCAGCCTGTTCTCAGGATGCCCTTTTCAGATGTGAAGATGACCCCCAGGAATGATGGGATGAGGCCAAACGCATGTATGCTTTTCTTCTCAGGACAACATCGCTTCTTGTACGTAAGTGCTACGTGTGCAAAACCTTCTTGTAAAAATATTGCAACACACAGGTAATTCTGAAAGAGATCCAACACTAGGAACATTAGCAGTTAGAGTAATATAACAGCAAGTGTAAAATAAAACACATTATTGTATAAAATTGTTTAAAGGATCTTTACCCAAATCCCCGATTTATCTAGCAATATATTCTCAGAATCATTACTTTTGTATTTTGTATTTCTCATAATGTGAAAATGGAAAAGAAACTGATTCTTTTCAACAGCACAGCATGGAGGCAATTTTACAATTGTGGGAAAACACCGATCGACCTTGTTCTTACTGAGAAGCTGATGCCCCAAAGTCTTCATTTTGAAAAGGTTCCTGGAGAATGGATGTTGACATTAATTTGGTATCAACAATTACATCACACAATTGTTCGGACATCTCATCTGCAATGACTCTGATAACCCTTTTTGTCTTCCAGTGCTTTAACCACACACTTTTCAAGCACTCATGGGACTTGTGATTACATTCAGCACATAAAGATCATCCATCCATTCATCCATCCATTGCAGGAGGGCCAAAGCCCAGCTGGGTGAAAGGTGGGGTACACCCTGGGCAGGTTGCCAGACTAACGCAGGGCTAACGCATAAAGACAGACAACCATACTGTAAATCACTGTAGTGATTTAAAACGGCTTCCTTAAATATTGGTCCAAACATTGTCGCAAAGAATGCTCAAAGTAACACTGAAGAGAGCCTGTGAAATCAACAGTTTTTTTTGTTCACAGAGTAAGACACTGAACTCTGTGTATCAGCACCAACTTCCTTATAGTTAAATTAGAGTAAACAGCTCTGTACTCCAACCCTAAAAATCTAACATTTTTGATTTTGCCAGAGCCTAGTGGCACCAATTCCCATGACTGGATTAATATTTGCACTGATATTGGTCCTCACTTGGCCCACTTTTCCCAAGGTCACAGGGGACTTGAGCTTATCAGCAAATGCACTGGGTGGGTGGCAGGAAAATACCCTGGATATCTTCCTAATCCATCAGGCCTAACATCCTATCATATACCTAAGGGAAAGATTTAGACTACAGTCCATCTGATTTGGAGAGTGGGAGGAGAATTAAAGGTTTGGAGGGAACCCATGAAACAAGAGATACATGAGACATTTTATATAATTTTAAAGGTCCTCTTTCAAAATTTAAGTAGGAGGATGATGTTAATCAACACTGGCACTATTCTGTCCTTGAATAACATGCATGATTACTCATGGTCTAAGAAAAAAACTGTATAAAATAAATTTAGAACTGAATTTTTCTGCAGGTTTGCAATATGACATATGATGTACAGCATATGTAAAGGGGAAAAAAGGAACTTCATGTAAAAGCTCAGCAGTGGTTTGTGTGGTAGAAGCATTTATCAGAACATTTATTCCACTCCCAGAGTGCCCTCTGCCCACATTAGTGTTTTCAAAAGGTGACAAATTAAAGACTAGATAAGCCATTACAACTAAAAAAAAACAAGATACAGATGAATATTTAAACTTTGCCTTTTCTTTAAGAAAGAACATAATGGATAAGTACATTTAAGTACAAGTACAAAATTAACCAGCCATCACTGGCAGCATTGGGTGATGAGCAACAATGGTGACTAATGAAATCAAATTACTTTTCAAGTGTTGTTCATATTTCTCTTTTGCATCCTTTGAACAAGTATAATTCTCAAGGTATTCTTCAAATGCATCCATCATAAAAGAAATATAGTGCTTAAGATTCTTGCTGACTTCAAGAATTTAAATGGATCGCTCACATTCCAATAATTAATTGGACTTCCTCTCCATATCCTTTGTTTTACCCTCTGGAGAAACTTGCTTCCTCTTCAGCATCATCCATATGTTTCCTCTGTAGGAGGATGCCACTCACACCTCTTCCACTCTGAGGGTTCCACCCTTTCCTCACTTTAGACCCTTGACCCAGTCAGACTGGATTGGGTGTGAAATATTAAGTAATGCATTGTTTCACATATTAAGCCCTGATCCCATCTGTGTTAATTATGGGTGTGTGCCTGTGCATTTTTTATGTGCATTCATAGATGTGCTTTGTGTGCAAGGGGCTGAAGAAACAGTAAAGGAAGCCAAAATTATTAAAACAAAAGCAACTCCTTTTTTGATGCGTTATTTGAAGTTCTCCTGCAGGCTTATGCAACATAGCCTGGATTTTATGATGTATCACTAAGCTGTAGTGGTCCAGGGGTCATGATATGCTCTTTAAGGAGTTAAATCTCTACATTGGTATGTGGTGATTCAGCCTAGAAAGCAATAATGGGTTTATTGACACTATAGGAGAACAGCAAAACTTCACATCACAGACAATTCACATGAAGCATATTTCAGTGAAAATGAGGACAATGTGGGGGAGCTGTCTTTTTCATAGTCTCTAAAGATGGCTGGATGAGCCTCAGAGTTGCAATAACAGCAGTCGAGCACGTGGGGCACCATCTGCCCACACAGGCCATCTATATCTGTGGATTCGCTTGTGACTCACTGAAAAAAGAAAGAAATGCTTTCTGACTAAAGGGAAAGAGGAGGAGGAGGGAAAAGTCAGAACAGGCAAAAAGAAAAGAGGACACATGCTTAAGACCAAGCAAGGTTAGTGAATCATTGCTGGGATTCCGTGAGTGCACAGGTTGGTGAAGCCTCCCTCGTATCAGGTTCAGAGGAAGACTCTCCCAAAGGGCAAATAGGCGAGAGCTAGGGAACTTCCTCCTACCAGGGGTGCATTCACCTCAACTTCAAAGTTCAGACAGCTGACCATGAAAAGGTGTGCACAGAGTTGGCATCACTCAGATCAAGCAGTATCAGAATCCCTAGATGTTGTAAAACACCTGATGCCCATGGCCAGCCCATTTGAGTTCAGAGCAATTATAGATTAATGCTGGGTGCTTTCAGCTTAGAGTACCACTGAAAAGGCATTTGAGTCTTTCAAAAAGCCTTGAAGTCCTGCCTTTAAGAAGATGAATGTGTGCCCACATTTCCCCTATTTCTCTAAAGCTACTTGTCTACGTTTCTGGCATATTTAAAATGTTACTTTGTATTCCCTGAAAGGCTTATGCTGATTTTTCACACATGTGTAGGAATGTCCCTGTGAATGTGCCTCGGCTTGCAAAACCACCATATGTGTGAATATGTAGTTTTCACCCACCTGTGTGTGGCTATGTAGTAAGCCAGAATTTATGTCATTACCAGTTTCAGCTGAATGTGATTGCAGAATGCAGACATCTTAAAATCTCAAATTGCAAGCAGGATGTTTAAAGTGCTCATCCAGCAGGTCACGGCAATGCAAAAGCAAACATAATCAAAGTAATGCACGTCATATGAAATACATGAAAATACAGAAAAAATTGGTGGATAGAGTTGTGCAGCTAAATACTTCTCTAATTAATTGACCTTTGATAACCTTTCTACCTGTTTCAAGTCTTGCATATCCTGCTGTTGAATACATGAAGGGAGAGTCAGTTTAGGATTGCATGACCAGTGTGTCATTCAAATGGCACAGTTACAACCAGTGGTATGACATTCTTGAGGCTGCAAAAATATTTAAGTTCCTGTTATAAAATGAAGTGCTAATTATAAAATTAATCAGAAATGACTCCATGTTCTACACAAAATTCAACTAATCGATAGATAAAGAAGATTCCAGTTCTGTTTAATTTCCTGTTTTAAATTAAGAAAAGTTTTCCCACATACATATTCTATTTTTTGTTACAACAAAAACAAAAACAAACAAACAAAAAACTCCACAATTATCATGCAGTGAACATAGACTGTATATAAAAGATGGACGCAGCCATCATAACGTCACCCATTGCTTTTGGACTTCACATTTTGTAGCCTCAATGTTACCGTCTGGGCTGCTGCCATGTTTTTGTTTTTTGTTTGTTATTGTAGGCAAAAGTTACAATATTTGGATGAATGTTTAGAGAATTATTAACACAAGCAAAATTTTTCCAGATTCTATCAATCTTTTGATGATATTTTGTATTGTAGATGATGATATATTCAAAATCTTTGCAATTTTACATTGTGGAACATTATTCTGAAATTGGTCCACAATTTATAGACACCATTTTTTTTTTTTTGTAGATTGATGAACCTCTTCCCATCTTCACTTCTGAGTAACTCTGCCTCTCTAAGTTGCTGTCTTTAGATCCAGTCTGACAAGTTGCCACTTAACATAATTGGTTATAAAATGTTCCTCCTGCTGTTTCTTTTTAGAACCGCATAATTTTCCAGCCTTTTGTTATCCTAACTTTTTTGAGATGGCTTGCTGCCATCAAATTAAAAATTAGATCATATTTTTCAAATGTCTCAAATGTCTCAATCTGAACATTTGATATGTTTTCTGTGGTGACTTTATGAGATTTGCGAATCATTGCATTCTGGTTTTATTCCCATCCACCAAACACTTGCGATGATGGCAGAAATCATCCATAAAGGCACGAACTGTATTTTGTACCTGGCTGCTTTGTAATGCTGTTTAATGTGGTATTTTAACATGTGGGTGAGTCAGTGGGGACTAACTTACTTTTGGAGTCACCTTCATTGGCCATTAAAGAAATTCCAGTTCAGCTTTGTTGGCTTTGTTTTTTAGCCCTGATTTTCCTGCTTAGCAGTAACCTACTGATTATTTAACCTGAAATGGAAATGGTTTGAATGCAAAACACCAGAACTATTTCAAACACAGCACCACAATTATCATTAGAACTTTAAAGAGGATGAGTTTTTGTACAGGAAGTAGTGAAGCACTGGAAGTCAGCTGGATTTGTATTTTTAGTTTATTCTTGCCAAAACATTCTTCAGTATAATAACAGAAATGGTTGTTGTTATTCTTGTACTTCCTTTTCAAGCCATGCTATCATTCCCAGTAAGAGCTTATACGACAACACTGAGCTAGGTGGGGCACTGCTCAATTAAGAATATTTTGTTGCTAAGGGAAATGCTCCATTTTTGGCCATCCAAAACAGTAAGATAAGATATCAGCTTCCTGTTGCCCTGCTAATAGTTCAAAGAAACAATTGCACTTTCAAAGGCACAGAAAACAAAAACAAACATATATATATATATATATATATATATATATATATATATATATATATATATATATATATATATATATATATATATATATATATATAAATACATACACACAGTATGAAGAAATAGAGATCACATATTCTAGTCCAAGGAGCAGTTAACCTGGGCATTTTGCTGTATTTCATATCCTCACCAACAGACCAGTGACTACACATGGCATTTGAAGCACATGATTACACAGTCCTTTATATAATAATGCCAAATATCACCCAGACTGACATTTACCCCTTTAGGAAACTCATACTTTGCAAATTGTTTTTGACATGGAGAGCATGAAAATCCCACACAAGGGCCCATCTGCAAACTGAAGATGGTGAATTTTACAAACTATATGTTTAGTTATGCTAAGTATCATTTCAGTCAATTCCTAAGCATTGCTACTATTGAAAAATTTATAAATAGAGAGTTTATGAATCCTTCTGTCGAACTAACTGCTCTCATGTACTTCCACAGTCAAAATGGCCTAAATCAAAGCAGGATGATGGTTTGTGGAAAGAGCTTTCTTGCTGGAATTTGTTTTTCTCATGAGAGCTATTTCTGAATATCAAAATGCAAACAGCTAATCCAAATCTTGTGTTCAGTGCTTAAGTGGAAGAAATTTATATGTTGTGATATTAATCTGATTCAGTGTTTTCTATCAACAAACACTGAGGAGTTTCCCTCTGGCTGTTTACAAAATACAGTCTAAGGTTGATGTCATCTGTGTCAGTGTTTAGAGCTAAATTACTAAGCCCGGAAATAATGGATGAGGTAACTTCTGCAAGCAAAGGTCTTCTAGGGATGTTTTGAACACACAGGATGGGGGCTGGGCATTGTAAGGGGGAGGGAGGAGAGAACTTTATAGGCCTTGGCTCTCAATGTGTGCAGCTGCAAGAGTGAAACAATAATGTGAAACAAACAGTGAAAGGAATAAATATGACCTCTCCCTCAGGAAAATCCCTCTGGTACCTGCAGGATAATATCACAGCCTGTGATTAAGGCACTGCCATCACTTGATGCTGTCATGACATCAGAAATAATTAACTTCAAAGTCAGTTTCTATGAGAAAGCACAGACAACCAGATGGCCTGGTGTCCGTGCTAAGAACGGAAAGCTGTACATTTTTAGTGTGCTTGCTAGAAGCACGTCTCTAAGGAAAGCAATGTCAGTCATCTAGTCCATCCTTCCACTGCTGCAGTCTAGAATGCCATAGTATAACAACTGTGTTATACACTTACTGGCTACTGTTTGGTACACCTGTTCAACTGCTCTTTAACACAAGTATCTAACCAGCCAGTCATATGGCATCAAATTGGTGCATTTAGGCATGTAGACACGGTTAAGATGACCTGCTGAAGTTCAAACCAAATACCAGAATGGGAAAGAAAGGTGATTAAAGTGACTTTGAAAGTGGCATGGCTGCTGGTGCCAGATGGGCTGGTCTGAATAACACACAGTGTCAGAAAGCTCAAATCACCTCAAACTGGTTTCTTGAATATGACAGTGAGTTCACTGTTCTCAAATGGCCTCCACAGTCACCAAATCTCAATCCAGTAGAGTACCTTTGGGACGTGGTTGAACGGGAGATTCTCTTCATGGATGTGCAGCTCATAAATCTGCAGCAAACTGTGTGACACTGTCATGTCAACATGGACCAAAATCTTCTTGGAATATTTTCAGCACCTTGTTGAATCTATGCCATGAAGAATTAAGGCAGCTCTGAAGGCAAAAGAATGTACTAACATAGTGCACCCAACAAAGTGGCTAGTGATTGTAGATTGCCACCACACAGACATTAATGATCTTAAGAAAATGAAGTATGCTGTTTGCAGTGTTATTGTTACTGGAGGATGGTCAGAAAAAAGAAAATATCAATGAGCTGCAGTTCTTTGGGTTAAAATGTCTTGTTAATGCCAGAGGTTAGAGGAGAATGGCCATACTGCTTTGGGCTGATAGGAAGGCAACAGTAACTCAGATAAATTACTGGATGATTTACCATGAAGTTAGATTGAGACCTTTTCTGTCTTTGGATAAATTGTGACACTTTTGTCCGGTAATAAATCCTCCAACTAAACATTCACATACTATCTGAAATGACCCATGTGTATTGACATAGAAATTAATCAACTTCAAAGGAATCAGAAAATCCCCATAAGCAGTTGGGCTGGTCGGTAGTAGCAAAAACACACCCAACTTTCAAACAGCAGACTGGAGTGACTGAAGAAGTTTGGTTAGATTTAGGCACCAATACCACTTGGTTAGGCTTAGCAAGAGATCATTGTTTTGTTTAAAATGCATTCCTTTGCAACACATTAGAAAACATTTCTAGGTTAGCATGGTGCCAGTTTCTACACCTTCTGAAATTTAGCTTTTAGCCACTGGCATGTGTTAGGATCCTAACATTTAATTTAGATGTCAGATTCCCAGTTTGAAATGTTAGCACTTGCCTCAAAACACCACTGTGCCTCTAGGTGCAGCTTGTTGACTTCTGTTAGACAAGTAGCACATTTTATTGTATGAATTATGAATAAACTGTCAGGCAGATTGTCAAATGGAGCCAGCTGAGGTGGTTCGGGTGATTGGGATGCCTCCTGAGCACCTGCCTTTAGAGTTTTTCCGACTCAACTGTGAGGAGACCCCAGGATGGAGCCAGAACCTGCTGGATAGATTATATATCTTATTTGGCCTGGGAATGCCTTGGGATCGGCAGGACGAACTGGAAAGTGTGGCTGGAGAGAAGGACGTCTGGAAAGACGTCGTACCTTCTTAGCCTACTGCCACCGAGACCTGACTTCAGATAAAGTGGATGGATGGATGGATGGATGTTATATCATGGTGTGAATTTTCTTTTCTACTGCATAGGTATTTGTGATATTAGTGTGATATATGTTACAATAAAAAACAAACAACAAAAGCCCATCCCCCAATTATATGTACTATTTTTCAATGAAATCACCAGCAGCTGAAGTAAAGCTTAATTAACATCCATTGTTCTTGCTATTATCTTTTAACACCACTTCAGGCATCCAGTGTGCGCTGAGTCATCTGAAAGACTGAAAAAGAGTGAACGAGAGGGGTGGTATGCAATGTTCTTGGCATCCAACACTGAAATGTGGTTATTTTTATTTTGTCAGTTATTGTTCTACTCTCTGCAATCTATCATGCTTATTCATGGGCCGCAACTGGGATTTTTTTCTTACCACAGAGTGATTTCATTTTGTTTTCAGCATGCAAAATGTAATTATTCTAGCCCCCTGGATGACATGTTGTATCACCTTTGTAATGAGTTGGGAGCCAGCACGAGAGGTTAAAAAAAAAATTGTTGTCATAGAGAAGAGACATATAAATCTTGATGCGTCAAGATACTCTTACATACAGGTTGCATCATCTGTGGAGAGGTCTTTCATCTCCATATTCAGCCCAGCACTCACCGATTGCAGCAACCCAGAATCATTTGATCCCTGATAGTTAAAACACAGTAGTGCTTAAATTTTAAATTCGAACTGTGGAGAGCGGTGTAAATGTAGCATGCTATTGTAAGTCAATGTTTTTCTTGACTGAGGGTCAGCCTTGGTTCACAAATATTTTTCTCTGACTATGCCTGACGTAGCCACTATCCAATCCTATTTCCCATCCTGTTTACCCACGCACTCGAGGAAAAGCGTCTCCTTTGTATACTCTCAACTTATCATCTGGCTACTACCTCTGTTTACTGAGCTTCATGGGTCCTCATTAAAAAAAGTGGACAGCAGCTGGTTGGACAACACAGAGGCATTTGTCGCCCTGAACTCTGGTTAGCAGGAATAAGTTCACCACATCTGAAAGCCCCAGGCCCAGTTAAGGACAACAACTATGTGGCAGTGGTAGGCAAGATGATGAAAAAAAAACACGAGCTTAGATGTTATATTGAAAAAAATATTATTTTGTTTTGCATACAGTAAAGGTTCGGTCTTCAAACTCATATGTTGTTAGTATGCAGAAAGTGTGCTACAGAAGAACAGAGAGAAAAGAAGGGGAGACAGAGAACAAAGTGTGTGACCTTTAATAGACAGTCTGTAGATTGGAAAGTGCAACACAATCTTTGCCAGCTCTCTGAAGAGCCAGGGAGGATTCTGGGAGCTTAACTCGTTGTAATTACATGTTAGTCCATCTAGATGAGAGGACAGCACAGTCAGCTAGGGCAAGGGAGTCAGAGTGACTGGCACTGTGCGTTTGTGCGAGTGCAAAACTACTCTTGTCTATAATTAAATTTGGCAGCAAAATGTACTTCAACTAAGCCTTAAGTGTTCAAGTGTTTATTCTGCAATGCCCCTTTTCAAAATGTTAAATTGCTGCATTAACCTGCTTGTTTTTATTTGTGCAGTCCTATGATCTGTGTGCTACTTGTACCCAAAATTAATACAGGTTCATACACTTAGCAAACTTGGGGGGACTGTACAAATCAGTCACCAAGAACAAGCATCTTAGATGTAGGTGTGCAGTAATGTCAGTGCTTTCTGTTTCAGTGTTTAAGGTCAAGAGAAAGAAGGAAGGCAGAATATTCTGTAAATGCGTGACAGGATGCATCTGTGAACAAATGGTGTGTTTGAGCATGTGTGTGCGTGGCTGCTACTGTGTATCTGTGCTTGTGTGTATGTATGTTACCCAAAAGTGTTAAGTAATGGCCGCATGGGGTAACGGTGGCTCGTGTTGCTTGGTGGTTGGACATGATGATTCTTGACAAAGTGTCTGTGTTGTTGTGTTCCTGCATGAAAGTGTTTGTGTGTGGCTGCAGGGACCAAGGCTCCAGCGGAGCTGACAGTAACTCCAAGCGTCTTTGTCTGAACTTCACCCCCAGCATTAATAGAGGCTTTGCATAGACATGAAGAAACTGAAAATGACTTTCAAAAGAAAGCATTCCCTTTCTCACCAGCATCAAAACCCGGAGACAGCATGACTGACACGTGCATGTTAACACCTGTTCATGAGCACATAAATAAGCATTAAGCAGTTTTAACAATATTTGATCATCATGTTAAAAATCATGGTTAGCATTTTTAATCTAATGTTAATATAGAACTAGTCACATCATCGGGATCACTGTTGTTACCACAGCACAGTCTCCAGCTGTCTTTGTACTGACACAGCATTGTTACAGTATCTCTTTTCAAATTAGTCATATTATATTAGCATGATCATTTTCATCAGTCTTGATGTATTTTTCTTCATTATCTGAGCAGTTCTTTCTGTATTATAGATAACATTGTTAAGACTTTGATTTTTTTTTATTTATACCATTTTAAATAGATAGATGTCCACACGTGTGTGTGTTGTTGTGTGTGTTAGATTATTATTATAAAATATAAACACATTTTATCTCATTAGTATAGTTATATATATTGCTGTTGGTTGAAATGCTGCAGACCAGCTGTGACTCATGTAAGCAAGGGAAGGAGCCATAGTTGACAGGGATGACCTTAAGAATAAATGTCTCCTTGACACATCATCTGTGTGTCACCATGGATACCACAACAGGAACCAGGCCAAACCTGAGCTATGATAATCTAAAACCAACGTGATGCATGTTGAGGCTGAATGGCCTTGTTTGGTAGTTTTACTTTTCAGTGTCTCAATGAGTCCAATAAGGTTGTGAATGTGCCAGCTGTGTTAAGTGAGGCAAGATTTTTGGCATCTACATTGCTCGAATGTTTGCGTGTA
The DNA here is from genome assembly GCA_024447675.2 of Pterophyllum scalare. Taxonomy (NCBI): domain Eukaryota; kingdom Metazoa; phylum Chordata; class Actinopteri; order Cichliformes; family Cichlidae; genus Pterophyllum; species Pterophyllum scalare. The sequence continues at coordinate 41,096 of JAMQGT020003616.1, read as the reverse complement.
ATTGATTTTAATGACCAGTAATAATTCAGTCTCTGCTCACAGTAAAAGAACAGATTGTAGCATTCTGTCAATATGAATGGTGCTTTGTTAGCAAAGGAAGGATATGATATCATGGCAAGACATTTCCAATGCAACTATGTAATAGTTTCCCTAGACCCACATTTGAGATAGATAAAGCAGAGACTGCAATACCTTTGTGTGTAATAAGTACATTACACGCAATGTTTTCTAGGCATGATTACTATAGCTGCAGGGGGTCCAGATCCAAAACCTATGTCTGATTTGACTGTTATTTAAAGCAAACTTTTACCAAACTCTCAACTTTTGGTGAAGAGTACTAACAGTTTCTTTTGTGGCCACAGGAAGTAATTACAACAATGCTGCATTAATCTCTTATCGGGCATCATAACCGAGTTATAAAAGTTAGTAAAACTTAGCCTATTAATTGCTCATGGAACAATTACAAAACTATAATTTTAATAGAAACCATTATATTCTCTACCTATGTTAAGCTAACATAGATGGAAAGCAGCTATGTGCAAATACCTGGCTGATTAGAGCTAGCTTTATAATGACTGACTAGCAAATCTAGCAGCTGAAGACAGAGACACACGCAGTAGCCTAAGTGAGTTACCAAACATGTGACTATTTTCCAGTAAGGCTAACATCCACATGAGCAGTATTTTCTGACAGTATTCTGGAAATTGGCTCTGCCAATTATGAGCCTGATTAAATTTTCATGATGTAATGAGCTAAGAAGTGATTAGCTTAGATAAAATTATACACTATATATACACACATATAGCCACTGTTATGTCACCCATTGCTTTGTGGACAATTGTTTTCAACTCTTGAATTGAGCATCTTGGTTTCTGTCACCGAAACTGAGTATTTTGTTGAGGAAGAGTGCTAAGGTAACAGTCATATTAAATATATCTACATTTTCTTCAGGTAGGTGCCTCTCTAGACTGTGCGACAGCACGGACTTCTTGGACAGTCTGTCAGCACAATTCTCTGCATGGCCATTTTAGTTTTTGGATAACTGCATTAAAAAAAATATAAACCATAAACACGGTCAAGAGGTCCAGTTCAGGGACATCTAAGCTGACATCTAGCAGATAGCTAGTGTCTGCTTTGAATGTTAAAGCAGACACTAGCTACAGTACATGGCAACATTGATAACAAAAATGATCCTACCTTATAATGTAGTAGGCTAAATGAGCTGTTTATGCAAATGTTGACTGAAAAGTTAACACTTCTCTACAGTAACCACAGCACAGGAGTAACCAGTGCTAAGGACTACTTTACCAAAAGAGTAAAGCTGTATTTCATCAGTGTTTTACTTCTTTTCATTATGTTATTATTGGAGAATTGTTATTTTTGTATTCTATTGGGGAAAATAAGGGGATTAGCCTCACTGTTCCTAAACTTTTGGAAGGGAATGTAATTATCTCAGGATATTTTTTTGTCAATTTTTCACTACAAATTAAATTTGGGCTACTAAGCAAAGCAATTTCTACATGTTTGACAACAGAATACCTCTGTGAATAGGGATGGGAATGCTCTGTGTCTTGATCTAGGGAAACTATCTAATAATGCCAACATGCCCTTCAGCATATTTTGATATTTGTGTTTCAGCAGCATCTCAACCAAAATGCAAAGAATCTATGAAATTCATCCATCAAAATGTTATCAAATATTACAGGGTGGTACAGCCCACAATAATGTTGGATAACTAAAGAGGGGAGTTTCTCAGTTAAATTTTAGAGCTTCTAGTGGGGGTTTACATTGCAGACTAAAACCAAAAAACATTAATGAGAGGTGGCTCCAGCAGTTTAAATCAAATCATAAACATCCTGATTAAAAAGGAAAGACTGCTTCTGGTACTATGGTATAAAATTTCAGGGGGGGCAGAGATTCACCAAAAAAACATCCATGCCTGCTCTGAAACACCATGTGAACTGTCTGTATGAGAACAGGGGAAATGCACCAAATGAGGAACAGAGAGTACCTGCTTTGCTATTCAGTGGTCAGTGCTGAAGTGAAAAATGAATACTAATGAAGATTATGTGGCAGGCATGATGTCGTATTTCTCTAATGGAAATAATTTGTTTTCGTTATAGGTGCTGTAAGCCTAAGCTGCACTCAGTGCACTCAGTGCAGCTTAAGGTCGTTAGTAGATAGAAATGAAGCACACATTGCATCGGGATCTGAATTCAGCAGCACTACCCCAGGCTGCTTTTCTCCCATTCAGTACTCACTATTGTTTCATTATCACATGTTTTCAATTAGTTTGGGCTGTAGTCATGATTCATACCCAGATATTCTTCACATTCCAACAGTATTCCCTCTGCCATGACAGCACTTTTTTTTTTTTAAGAAAGCTTTTTTTTTTTTAAAATCATTTGTCTTGAACATTAGGTACAATGCAACAAATAATTAAAATACTATAAAAATGCACAATTTGAATGAGGACCACCCATCTTGGTGTAACAAAGGACAATGATTTATGCATTTTAGGTTTTGTAATCACTGCAATCATTACTGTAGCTGACTGTGAGCTATCTAGCCATCCATCAATCTATCTCACAATCCCGAACTCACTCATTTTGTCTATAATTCATGAGTCATGCTTCACATTCTTGACCCTCACACATTCTACAATCCCTTCATAGTCTTCAGGTTTTAGGGATTTCTCGTTGCACCCACTCTTTAATATCCCTCCCTGTGTTCTTCCTGTCACACTTGCTCTCTCTCCTCCCTCCCCACTAACTAACATCCTGCTTCTTCTCCTTTTCTCTCTGCCTCCTGTTCACATTAGTATTCAGTTCAGTCCCAGTCAGTCTAAGCAGGGAGGCTGTGAGTGTCTGCTCCTCTAGTTTGAAGCCACTGGAGTGAGACACCCCAGCATAGCAGAATGCTTTATTCATCAGAATTTAATTATTGAAAGAGACACAACAAACAAATAACCTCTCAAAAAAACTCTGCTAAATCTCTGCCCAGCATCATATGTCATCCTGTCCCCACCCCCCCACCCCACTGTCTTTCTCACTCCCCTGCGTGGTGGTAAGTAGTGCTGCTGCTGCAAGCTACCCCCGAGTGCAGTCTGCTCTGACAGATTTCATTAGAGCTCTAATGCAGCCTGTCTCAGTGTCTGCCTGTGATAAGTCCTTAAGGACAACGCAGACCTGAGATATCACGACACACAACACAGTGTTCAACGGCACGCCACAATACAGCATGACAAAGCAAAAAAAAGAAAAGAAAAGAAAAAGGAAGGGTGGGGGGAGGAAAACACAGCATGGCTCAGTCACCTTGAATTTTCAGAGTATATAACAATAACTTTTCATTTACCAGGAATCATAGATGGCATCCATATACATAATATAAACAATACACCCTTGGGGGATTGGACTGCACTGTACTGTGACTCTTTTCTTTTCCTCATTGAATACCTGCTGTATCTTAGTAACCCAGATGGCATTTCTAAAGACATTCAAATATTCAGTGAAGCAGAATATGGTAATTCACACTTCAATGCTAACTCAAGCAAAGAAGAGTGCTTCAGCCCCTGCTGGAATTATGTCATAATTTCAGTGCTGCTGCAACATCCGAAGCTTCATGTTTTTCCACTCTCTTCACTATTTATTGCACACAAGGGCAGCTCAGAGAAATAAAGCCAGAGTTTTGGCCCTCAGGCAACACTGTGAAGAGTATCAAAGGTTTGATGTTGTCCTTGGGATCTATTATTGGTCTTTTGAAAAAGTTTGGACATGTCGTACAAACACAGAACACGCCAGAGAACAAGTCGATCCCAGTCCTACTTCACAGCCCTGCACTCATATCTCCAGACATTACATCTCAAAGGATACAGTTAGAAACAAACCCAAATGCAGGATGCAGAACCTGTGGATAGCAGAGAGAACATGAACAAAAGGCACTGGCAAGATAAACTGTGTAATGCACATGGATAAAGAACTAACTAAACTGAGGCCCAAAGAGACAAACAAGGCAAGTAAATGAGAACACAGGACTATTTATAAACTCTGAGGGGTGGCGGGCAAGTGGAGAAAGGTGGTGAATGAGATGCAGGTGAAGCTGATCAAGATAATCAGACAGGGAGGAAGCAAAACTCAAAAAAGGACACAAGAGAAAACCGCCAGAATAAAACAGGAAATGTTCAACCATAACTGAAACGAGGAGACTGAGACATGGAGGTCATGCTAAACATGAATGGAAGTACAACATACATAATAAAGACATAAACCAAACAGGGAAGAGGACTAGTTAAAGTAATGCAAGATATAGAAGGAAATTAAGCCAAACAAAGGACAAATACTAATCACAGAGACAAGACAGACAGGGGAACAGGGACAGAAAGACAAGACAGAGGGAGCGATAGACAGAGAAACACTGAGGGAACTAAAGCTACTGCTTATACTCTACTACGACGCCAAAATTCAAACTTCTCACCAGAATAGAGTAGAAGCAAGACTCAAAGACTCAGTATCATCAGAAATAAAACTCATGGTCTACTAGGATATTGAATGAAATCAGGAATCCAAAATTTCAAACACTGGAATAATAAACCCCAAACAGGAACCCAAACTCAAATGTATTTACTAAGAATTTTAAGCTCAAAACCCTGGACCATGACAGTGACACCACACAAACTATGTGGGCTGGATATAGTCCACATAGCACCATACCTGCTTGTTGCATCCTGCTCAGATGAGTACTTTCAGTTAAATTATTTTAAGCTTATGACATTAGAGACTAGAGATGCATTTGCTAGAGATTCAGTTTGCCACTGATTTGGCAGCATCTGTGGTTTCTAGGCATTTCATCAAGTGCAATCTAACACTCAAGATCCTAGAAGATGCAGCTCGACATACTGAACATTACCTTTTTTCATCATGCCATGATCAGCAACAGTCTTTTAAACCATCGCGTAACTATGAGCGACATTGCCACAGAAAAATGCCTGTCTTGTTCTCTACTCATTCCAATTTCATAAACTATTTCTCACTAACATATGCCACTGTGATGATGTGCCACTGTTTTCCTGTTTGTGTCATATCTTAGTGATATGTTGCTAGTATTTGATCACATTGTGATCTGGGAAAATGGTATAACTATTAAAATTCTTTATATATTCTTTACTGGTATAATATACTGTGCAAGTGGTAGCAAGTAACTATCCCAGTCACTAGTCATTAACTTGTGTTACACGTGTCGCACAAATTCTAAATCTAAATCACAAAATAGGTCAACAAATATTTCATGTCATCCTCATGAAAGTAGTGGTAATGGTCATGCTTTGCTATACAGCTAGAACTGTATTAACAGTAGTAGTAACAGTTGGGACTTCCATCCCATCAGTAATTGTTTCCTTGCCTGGATTATCTTTGACCCACAGGTTTTACACAGTGTGGGTGGAAACACTTTTACAGAGGCATGTGAAGAGCGTGTGAAAACAATGGGAGTCCCACATAGAAATGGCACTGCTAACACTGAACCCTACTGAGGTAATGTGTGTAATTGTTTAAATACTTAAATAGTACAATGCATTTTTTGAATTCATAATCATTCAGCTGACAGGGAATGACAAAAACAAACAAACACCAATTATGTTAAAGGTCACATAAATTCAACATTGATCAGATCTCAAACAACTAAATACTTGAGTGTGTAATCAAATAAAATGAACAACGTATTTAAAGTAAATAATATGAATTCAACCCCTGTTGTTGCAGACTTGGTACAGTTAAATTATCACTTTCTGTATTTAGCTGTGCTGCTTTCAAAGGTTGGTCATTTAATAATTAGCACATTAATTATTTAAACTAAGAAAATGCAGACTCTATAACTCTTTGATGGAATAGTCCAACTGTCACCCAGAAAGAAGCCTTGTATCTCCTGAATCGTCACAAACCGTATGGAACATTGGGAAACAAGACAGATAGTAGCTTTAGTTTTCTCCACTGTAGAAGACTTTATTTAGGATTCATTCCACTCAATCTAAAAATGTTCCAAGGAGGGCAACAGTAAGCATTTGATGCCTCCAACCTACCATAAATTCCATCAGAAGAAGAAAAAGGCCAGTTCTTTGTAATGGGTGACCTCAGCAGCTAAGCACTGTAAAAACATTTAAATGAGGCATAAGTTGGGAATTTAATGAGTAAACTTCTTACACCAGTATGTTTTATTAACTCAATTACCTATTACCTATTTGTGTGACTGCAAGTGCATCCATCACACTTCACTCTCATACAGTTGCCAGGTGGAGTTTGGAAAGAAAATGAAAGTGGAAAAAGATAATGCTGCTGGGAGCAGCGCAGTGGTGTGGTGGCAAGACAGCACAGCACGTTCTCCCTGTGTCTGCAGGGGTTCTTTCTGGGTACTCTGACATGACAAAGACATGAATGGGATTAATTGGTGACTGTAAATTGGCCACAGGTGTGAATGTGAGTGTGAACAGTTGTCCTTCTCTATGTGTTATCCATGCAACCTGTCCAGGGTGTACCCTGTAGACTGGTGAGATGTCAGGGGTGTACACTGCCTCTCACCCTGTGGCAGCTGGGATCACTCCAAATTTTATACAAGATGAATGTATCTTTTTAGTGGGACATAACTATTAAAACTATGAAAAGTATCTGTAAAATAATATTAAAAGACCATATTTTTTTAACAAATAAATCTATGTAAAATTACAAGACCTAAACTTCTTTCATTATTCATTTCCACTCACACCACTCTTACTGATATTTCATGTCTTTAAACATAACAGGAAAATTCTTTAAAATTTTACAGGAAAAAAATTTCTTTGCAGTGTATTTGAGCACCACAAGGCAACTGCCATTTAGTTCCATTATATTCCAGAGAAGATATCTTTACAATATCACTAAAACTAGGCAACACAACACAATCTAGAATCTAAAATCTAGAGTATCACTACAGGCAAGAGAAAAATATCCCTCTGTAAAGCCACACAATGTAGCCTGCTCACCCAACATCCCCCTCTACAACCTCGAAGAATCAATACAATGTACCCAGTAAAATTCATTACCTTGCTGCTTAGTAATGCTTCCTTTCATTCAATACTTTGACATTGAGTTCAAGCGCTGCTTGTGTGTCTTGTATGTGCATGTTGCCCTTCTCAGTTATAAAGCTGTCTAGTTGGAAATGCTGACTTGTATCACACAAACACAGCTGAACACAGATGGTAGGAAAACATATTTTACCATCAGATTAATGCTAGCTGCCTGCATGCACTGTATGACCCAAGTTACTCTTTATTTTGAGATTTTACTTAATTTGGTTAAGAACAACGTAGCTGAACTGCTTTTTCACATGGAGACTTCTCCCTTTGTATTCCCACAAGAGAGCGCACCGTGACGAAGATCGTTTCAGTCCGTGGTCCTGTGAGAGTGCAGTCAAATTCAAGGGTAAATCACACTGTCCTCTGCATGAAGCCTGGGGTGTAAGCACCACTTCAAGCGTACCGATGTTATCTCTTCATTTGCAGAAAAAATGCAGTGTTGCACTGCCAGTAATCTTTTATTGCTTTGTGGGGTTTTTTGGGTGTAAAAGCAATGAAGCACATATTTTACCTCTGAAATGCCAAGACACTGCAGGTAAACACCTCACCTTAATTCTTACTCCACTGCCTGCAATAAACAGGTGAGTCAGCTTTGGGATGGTTGGTATGCCATTGAGCAACTATTACCATGTATGAACAAGATAAAGGCTTTCAAAAGAATAATCAAGCTACAGGAAACACCATGGCATGTTTGCTTTACTAAACAATCTGTAGCTTGTGCCAAAATCATTCATCAGTTCAAACCTGCAGCCGATAGTGTGAAGAAGAGATTATTATCAAGACAAAAGATAAAAGCTACCAAACTTGTAGTTTAGGTACTCATTCTTGCTTTATTCTGGATTTTGCTCTTACAGTTTATGTGAGACATGCCTGGGCATTTTCTGTAATTGTGGCTCGGAATTAAGCCTGAGAAGAGCAGTCTCCCGATCCTGTTACAACATAACAATCACTGAGCTTTAAATGTTTAACTGTCAGATCAGACACAAGCAAATAACTACTGATGTGTTTGAACAGGTCTCAGATTAAAGCTTATGTGTTGTTCGGTTCTGTGGGAACCATTTTGATGTCTACCAAAAGAAAAATGTTGCAATTTAGTATTATTTCAACCTGAGGTGCCTTGGCTTTGGCTTATTTTCCATGAAGAACATATAAAATATATGTCCCACATGTGGCGTTTTGGTCTATTGTGCCCAAAGGTAATAAAAGTGTGGAGTGTCTCCCTTCACTCTGCCCTCCTCTTACATAGCCTGCTGTTTAGTGTGTGTGTGTGTGTGTGCATGTGTGCTAGATTTTTTTAAATTTTTTTTTATCTGCCCCTACTATTCACCCACAAGGCTGAAACACTGTTACATTTCAAGTACCGAAACCTGTCTGCTCAGACATTCCCACACATTTTACCCTCTGTCTTGCGGGAACCATTCTATATTTTCTCACTCTGCAAACTGGGGTTGCGACACAACAATTAAATAGCTTTGCCTGTATGGTTCTGTATCGCAGTCAGTCAGGATGGTGAAAAGGCTCTCAGTTCAGAGAGTTTTAGAGATGATTTTCAAGGAGAGAGAAGCTCTGGAAGATAATAAAGAGGATGATTTTTCAGAATTTGAAGATAACATTTCTGTCAATTCACAGTCTGACAGTGAGTTTAAGGATGAGGGTGAAATTGACCTTGAGCCAGCTCCAAAACAAGACATCAGCAGCCAGCCTCAGGGCCCCCTCAGCAGACATTCATGGGACCAGTCAGTCAGCAGCCAGCCCATCAGCCGACCGCAAGTGGAGAAATATGGATGTCAAAAAACAGTGAAATTGAATGGTCTCCTTGCCCAAAGAAAGAGCCATGCCACAGTGCTGTCAGTGTGACAAAGATGCAACCAGGGCCAACATGGATACTTTGAGCTTCCTATCCTTGCTGGAGTTTTCAGGTCCAAAGGGGAATCCACAGAATCCCTGTGGGGAGCAGAAACAGGCAGAAATCTGTTCCATACCGCAATGTCTCTGGCAAGCTTTCACATTATTTCTAGAGTTATCCACTTTGATAACTGAGTCGATAGAGTAGCTTGGCGACAGAGAGATAAGCTAGCTACCATCAGGATGGTGTAGGATGAGTGGGTGCACCGCCTCTCTCTGTTTTACAACCCTGGCCCTAATGTCACTGTTGGTGAGCAGCCTGTGCCATTTAGGGACTACTGCCTATTCAGTCAGTATATACAATCTAAACCTGCCAAATACAGAATCAAGATCTGGGCTGCCTGTGATGCCACATCATCATATGCATGGAACTTGCAAGTATGTACAGGGACGCAAGATGGAGAAACTCCTAAGAGGGGCCAGGGAATGAGACTTTCATTTTCACTTAACTTTACTTCATTGTCCCAAGTATGGAAACTTGTCGCACAACAGTTTATATGATTAAAAACAATAACAACACAAAAAACACCCATTAAATATAAAATAAGTAGATTTTTAAAAAAAAAACTGTCTATAATGTCTTACAAATTAAGAAGTTTAATAGCAGGTGGTAGAAAATAGTTTTTATATCTGTTAGTTTTTATCTTTGGGAGTTTTAATCTTGATCACAAAGGTAAACAGTGCAGTTCTTCTTGTAAAGGATGGTTTTTATTGGCCATAAAGCTTCTGGCTTTCCAAAGCACCTGCTGCTCAAAACACTTCTAAGATTACACTGTTGTGCCTTACTTGCTTGTTTCACAATGTTCTGTAATCTATGCCGGTTCTAAACCATACATTTGGAGGAAAAAGAAAGGACAGATTTGATTTTAAAAAAAAAAGACTTAAAACATTGTCATCATTTTCCTGTCACCATTGTAGACATCCAATCTTTGTAAAATATATTCTGGAGTAAACTCAGGACAACTGTGTCATCTGCATACTTTGAAAATGTCTTAGTGTTGGTGTGTATTTAATGCTACAACTCTGGCATGTTTAACTCCTGAAGCTATCCAGTGCAGGATTGCATTGAATGGCTGATATTAGCTTTAAAGTCTGAAAAATAAATAAAGCTCTTACTGACTACAGCTTTGTTATTAAAAGAGAAATCCCAGTTCCACACACCACCAATTCATTAAAACTAAATAAATAAAAAAAACATACTTCCTGGTAATAGATATTATCAGATTACGATACATTTGCACAAACATTAAACCTGTTACAACCAAATGAATGCAACATATATTTCAGGAATAAGGTTTCCATGCACTCCCTTTCAACTAATCATAAATGCAATTGAAAAACAAATTTCTGCAAACTAATTCAGCAATTTGTTTCATTTTTTGTTTAGCTGTGAGAAAAATTATGAAATTGTTATTTATGTGAGCCAGGGGAATTTTCACACTGAAATCTATGTAATCTGTTCAAAGTAGTGATACTGATTGTATTAATCAGTTAATATAATTAGCTCAGGGCTAGGAGTGGAGCACACACTGTAGCCAGTTATTTTGGATTTGGAAAAACTGAGTGGACATGAGTTTAAGTTTAAGAGACACAATTTTATGTAAAGGGTTTCCACACTGAATGTCTAACAGAAAAGTCACTTTTTATTATTCCACCAAAGGCTTTACGGCACCTGTCAAGGGACACAGAGGCAATGGGGTAAAACAAGCTCATCCATCAACTCCTCTGAGCCCTTCCCATCTCTCTCCCGCCATGATCTCTGTTTCCTGTTGTGCAGGAAGCATAGCTGTATCTGCTCCACCCACTGGTTGAAAGGCTAAACACTGTGTGGGACAAAGAGATACAAAGCAGGGGTGAGTGACTGAGGTGCTGATGAACAACCGAAGCTCATATTACCCGAGTTCGGATCACTAAATAAATTAGCTAAAGTCAAAGTTAATGTATCTCAAGAAGATGACATTTAAAAACTCAAGAGCATGCAACCAACAAAGAAAGCTTTCTGCAGCTGCACATTTCCATTGTAAGAGGCAAGCAATGGTTCATTAACTCAGGAAACAGTCTGGCAGGAAAAGCACTGCTGGGTTAAATTAGACTGCAGGAAGCCTTGTGCTTAGACAACCTTCTCTTTCCTGCTGGAAGGAAAGGTGTGATCATTGATGCACTCACTGATCTGCAGCTGCAGAGCTTTGTATATAAAATCAGCATTCCACTGATTTATATGTTAAGTGAAAATATGTTTCTGCCATTGAGTGGACTTTACATAATGCATACTCAGTAGGCTGTCAGTCTTTTCTTCAATATCATTATTCAACACATTCCCAAGTTATGAGACCAAGTGATTGACAGCACAGTGCAAAGTGTGTGTACAAATTGCATGTTATTAGTGTTAGAAGAAGATACCAAAAGCACATAGAATCATTCTGTATGCAACTTGTGCATGCTGATCATTGTGCCACTCACAGTTACCACTCTTTATAACACTTTTTGAAGGTTCTTCACTTTCATTATATATGCCAGTCATTCATGTTGTGGTGCTTTTCAACTGGCATATGGCACAAAAAAATAGCATGACAATCATGCCCCAGAATTTTAAATGTTAAGAGAGCTGTGCATAAAGGAATCCCTGCAAACCTCAATGAAATGAAGCAATGTTGTAAAGAAGATTGGGCCAAAATTCAATGATGTGAGAGACTAATAAAGTCATACAAAAAAAAATTATTTCAAGTTATTGTTGCTAAAGATGGTTCTACATGCTACTGAATCATGGGGTGTATGTTTTTCATAGGACTATAAGTCAGTGAAAACTACCACATGTAAGCTGTGTTACACATAACAACAAAATACCAAAGCTCAGCAGTGAATCACCTCCTTACATTCTGAAGAAAAGTGTGGGTATCTAACAGCAGAGTCCAGAGGATTATGGTGCTTTCATTTTATAATAAAAGTAAGGCCTGCTGTGGTTTGGGCCTTTTTTTGAAAAACATCTTGGTAACACCTTATTATAATGTTCATCTCAGTATACAGCCTGACAGCTTTCATTTAGTCATTAACAGCAGAAGAAAATCAGCAAACATCAGGCGTACACAGCAATGACAATGACAATTACATGAACAAAGTCAGTTACATTTTTTGTGGTTCTGCCAATGAAATGGTTCACCTGGTTACTACCTGGCAACTCAAGCAGTAACTAAAGTCTAAAAGGGTATATGTGCTTCAAATGTTAATTTATAGCTAAATAGCACATTATATGATTGCTTGGAATAGCGATGCATAAATGTGCTTATCTGTTAGCTGCCAGTTCAGTCGTTATCCCATTCCTGGGCAGTCAAAATGATTCAGCATAAACATGAGACAAAGCCATTGAAGTTGTGAAGAAGAGTTTAACAGCTCTCCCACAGCTGAATAATGAGCTGTCATTTCTGCTGACGTCTTTCAGAGCTTTGCACAAGCTGCTCAGTGCTGCACTTTTTGTGAACTTTATCTCGGCAAGTCTATTCCAGGAAACAAAAGGAATATTCCTAGTTAATATTCACAAGGTTCCCTCTGTCTTAAAAACTTCATTGAGCAATGGTTCTCTTTAGTGTGAAGATTTGGCAAACAAATGGCAGCTCTCTTGTCATTTGGTTGCATTTACTATGAGCACCGAGTATCTGAAACGGCCCTTTCTGGGGCAGTAGTACTTCGTATTTCTTAGGATTCATGTAACTACTGGCTTTCCTATTCCTTCAGAAAAGGTTTCTCTTATATATTTTTTTATATTACTTCCATGCAGCACTTTATTTCCTTTCCATGAAGAACACGTCACACGTGCTGCTACTCACACGTCAGTATACACCAGCTTTGCACTAATTGATTTGCTATATACGTAGCTGGCATTCTCCATAATGCTGTGACAGTAGATTGCTAAGAGGCTGAAACCATGGGTCCTGCTGTGAGGTTGCTGCGTCACCTCATCATCGTTCCAGTCCCCTACTGTAACAACCAGCGCCTCATTATTCCATTTTTTTTTCATCACCTAATTCCACAATAGTCATAAATTTTGTTTTACCAGTTAATGGCTAACAAACACTGTTCAACTCTCCTACCAGCCTAAAATCACATTTTTTTCTTAATCTTTCTGCAGTTGTGACGCAGGAAAACAGCAACCCTCATGCTAAGTAAACAAAATACATGATGCTGCAAATTCAAATTCAGTGTAAATACGATACTAACTTTTGACAGATAATTCACACTGACAGTTTCATCAATTCACAGATGTAGAATGTTTGCGAGGTTCTAAAGCTCTTTAACTACAATATGAAAGTACCTTAAAAAAAGATATTTTGAATACTCTCTAGAATATAATAATAGAACTAGAATATTTGTGTTTTAACCTACTTTATACTTTGTATTATTGATACAAAATTAAATCCACTATGAAATTCTAGTGTAGTATTACAGATTAAATTGCCATACATTTTCTTTATAGCACTGATAAATATAACACAGTAATGTAATATAATGTATATGCAACTGAAGTTAGTCATTTAGCAATATGAAAGTACCAGAAATTACCAGTAAACTTAAATGTGTGTCATAAACAGCAATAATAACCCTGTACGAACTACTAGACTGCAGTCAAAATGGAACATTTTCAGAGTAAAAATAATACTTGGGGCTATGTATCGTCATGGATGAGTGGACTGAAGCAGAAGACGTTCAGTCAAAGCAGTATCTAACGAAGCAGACAGGAAAAACTACACCAAGTCCGCTGGGGGAAAGTTTCCATCTATCTGCGTGTTATATAAATATGACAAAACGTAAATGTAAACCCATTCAGATGTAAAAAACAATAAAATAAAATTTAAAAAATGTCATACAGACTAACTGTAAATGAAATGAGGTACTGTACTGTCATTCTCACTTTTTCAGTGCTGCTGGCGTTTCAGTTTAAGGGCTTAGACAACACAGTAAAGTATAACTTGTCTCCTCTGTGTTACATAATCTTTAAAGAGTCTCAGCTTAATGAATTTTTAAAGACATAGCTTTCTTGAGGTCCTTGGCAGTAAAATCTCTGAGCCGAAGCAGTGGTGCCGAAGACAGCCAAGTCGCACAGGACTCTTGTCTAGTCAGTGTGTCAGAGGGGACATTGGGGGGGGGGGTTTGAACATGTGATCTCATCTTGTCTACCTCCCACGAGAGGATGTGTAAACATGTGATCTGATCTTGTGTGTGCCTTATGAGTGGCAAGAAATGACCTCATCTTTAGTAGAAGCAAAGACCTGAGACACTGACAGATTTTTCATATAATAACATTCTGAGAAAAGTACATGACTCAAAACCTGGAAACAGAGAGATTGATAAAAATACCTGACAGAATGTTTTAATGAAGCGAATATAAATGGGAGTCATGGCAGCTTTCATTTCCAGGTGGTGAGTCAGTGTTAGAATCACTGAGGATCTTCAACTTGAAGTACCCAATCTGGTTGAATTTCATTGACAAAGACAAACATAAAATAACTTTAATTACTGTTCTCATTCCATTGTCTTGTGGAGTCCTTCTTGGAAACTGAGAGTTATTACCTCTAGAGAATATGGGGAGACCTTAACGTGTTTTTTTGTTTTGTTTTTCTGTTCTGTATGTGTATCTTTCTCTCAGTATACGGATTCCACATGAGATCTTTCACTCTGAATGATTTGCTGATATCAGTGGTATTCGGTGACTTTTACTGAAAGGCAAGCAGACATGATGACCCCTCCACTGTTTACCAAGACAGATTGAACCAGATTATGTGTGCTGCCTGTCTTCTATTTGTTTATGTATGCTGAAAGCCTCCTACATCTTGCAGCACTCTTCCTGGACATCTTCACCTTTCTGCACTCCTTCCTGACTTCCTGGCTCATGATCATCACTATATTTACCATTAACTGACAATGATGAGTGCTGCAGGAATTTTGTATCTGACATAATTAGTTGTCAATATCTAAAGGCGGATTAAAAATAGGCCTATTAATTAAAAATTAAGGTGGCATGTAAGCAAATCAGCTGGTTGAACTTAGTACATTCAAGTTATTTCTCATAGATGTTAATTTGAAGGTGCTGGTGGAGCCTGTATATATTAAGCTTGCCTGTTTTATTAAACCCAACATGGATGGGTCATCATCAAGGCTTTTCTTGCTAATATGTCAAAGGGGGCATTAAAAACTTCTTCACACTGCATTCTGACTCTTCTACATCACATCTGTTATATCACAGAGCACTCATTTATGTGCTAATGTTAGCTCTGTTTACAAATGAAGTGCATATCCTAACTGATCTCAGAGCAGTGAAAGCAAAGCCAGGAGCTTGTCTATCAAGCTTGTTTCCCATCGTTGTGTCATCAAAGACCAAAGGTTTATCCACAGTGCACATGCTCAAATAACCAGAAAAGGCTGCTGGGCTCACAGCTTGTCATTAGACAGTAAAACAGAAAAATAAAATCAGCAGGGAAGTGTTTTAAACCTGCATTCGATTGGAAGGCCACCAGATGGCGATAGCTGTGGTTGCAAAAAGATTTCCTGACCTATATAATTAAATGGGAAGTCTTGATCTGTGTAGATACTTTCCTGTGAAGTTCTGGGCTTAGTCACTCATTTTGGGTCATTTTGAATAAAAACAAAATTTTGATCTATTGTGAAAACCTTTGTCATACTATATTTAAAAACTGGAGGATTATCTGTGGTATGAAACTGCATTGCTAATGACTTCTTAGTCACAAGTCAGTAGCCATTGAGAATACAATTTCCACCCCTCTTCAAAATAGGACTTCTTTGTTAAGGGGACACACCGTGAAAATGCTATACAGTTCCAATGGCTCATTTGAGCAGACTTAAGACTGCTTCCAGAGACAATAGTCAATTCTGGCCACAAGATTGCAGTAATTTAGGCAAGTGATAGCTTTCACTTTGGTAGGTTTTAATTATTCATACGTTGAGATTTCACTAGACAAACATTGCTTGCCTTGCTTGCCCTGGCTTAACACCACTGGCTGATTTATCACTTTTTCATCAAAGAAAATAACTGGCGCCAGCTTCTTGCCGTTAGACATACACATCTCCACATAGTATGTAGGAATCACTATCTTGCTGTGATTTTGGACAATGTATCCTCACATTAAGAAACTTAAGGAACAATGAACAAAGCTACTGCTTTGAGATTGCAGAGGCAGATAAACCAGAAGATAAACCACCAGAAGGCACATTTATTATCTAACTGCATAAAATATCTTCCTCATTCCTGATAGATTTGTACATTGGACTGGGAGGCATGCCTACACTTGTTCATACTGTTGCAAAGAGTTACTAAACAGACCATGTTTGTTTTCGAAGGATACCCAAGGAGAATGTTTTCCACCTCTCTTATCAATTTGCAGAAAGCTGATAGCGGTGGAATTGTTTTTGCAAGGTGCTGTAAACTGTATCCAACAAAATCCATTGGCTGGTAATGAGCAAAAACCCATTTCTATTTTTCTTGCAGCTCCTCTCATTTGTATTCAGGGAATAGTGGTTAGACCACAGCATGTACGCACAGCGAAAAACAACAGAGACATGAGTCCATCCATAACCAATATGTTCACAGACATAAATATTGAACATAGCCACTGTGGTGTCAGTCACGTGCTTTGGGACTTGGTTTTGAAAGTGATCAGAGGGTGGTATCAGCAAAATATATCCATAAACTGAATACAGTACCACTCAAAAGCTTGGACACCAAACTTTTGACTGGTACTGTAAGTGCAAGGCGCATACAGAAGCAAAATGTCACTTTAATTTCACTCTGCAAAACTGCAGGACTTTGGTGGGCTGTTGGGACAATTAACCACACAGCAAGCCCCATTTTTTGTTAGATAATTGCATTAAAAGTTTCCCAAACACAGTTTGTGTGTGTGTGTGTGTGTGTGTGTGTGTGTGTGTGTGTGTGTGTGTGTGTGTGTGTGTTTGTGTGTGGCTCTAAAAGCAAATAAATACATACAAGAAATGATAAATCAGAGTACAGTACAAGCACAAAATTGCAATGAATTATAGCACTTCACACAATCACAATCATCTTTAAAAGAGGTCATCAGACCATTGCAGGATATTTACACTTTATAGCTTAGATTTTGTTTTTTGTGCCAACAGCACAGCGAGAATCTGGGGGAAACCCATACATACCCATGCAAATATTTTTACAAGTTACAAGTGTGAGATTTAAATCCTCTGACCCACTGTGCAGCGATGAACTTGACAGCACAGATGCATTGAAAGGTGTTAGTCAAGCATGGATATAGGCCTGCAGGTGGGCTTTTAGTTGACGCACACACAGATGCACAGACACAACTCGCAATTACAGTCATCGCCTCACTCTGAAAGAAGGGTGAGTAAAGCTGTTTGTCTGTATTACTGCACTTAACTGGTGTAGTCACACGTAAACTCAAGAGAGCCGCAGAGTGCGTGATGACACCTGCTCCTCAGCACGTGGATCTGAAAGGAAGCCAGACAGTCCTTATATGGGTGTTAAAATAGACCATCCATAGGCTTGTGGATTACTCTGTTCACACGTAATTCAGTAGTATAGTTCATTACTTTATACTATACTCTGCACATGTCTAAAACATCTCAGCCTTGCCTTTCTACTTTTGTTTCCAAACCTCTCAACCTGAGCTGTCCCTCTAATATACTCATTTTTAATCATGTCCATTCTGGTCACTCCCAGTGAAAATATTAGCATCTTCAGATCTGCCACCTCCAGCCTGGCCTCCTGTCTTTTGGTTAGTGCTTCTGTGCCCAAACCACATGTGCATCATAGCAGGTCTCACTCCCATATTGCAAACCTCTCCTTTCACTCTTGTTGCTCCCCTTTTGTCACAAATCACCCCCGACACTCGTTTCCGCTCATCCACTCTGCTTGCACTCTCCTCTTCATCTCTCTTGTGCACTGTCTGTTGCTTTGGATGGTTAACCCCAGGTATTTAAACTCATCCTTTTATTATCTCTACTCCTTGCATGTTCACCTTTCCACATGTCTCCCTCTCATTTACACACATGTATTCTGTCTTTCTTCTACTGACTTTCATTCCTCTTCTCTCCAGAGCATATCTCCACCTCCTCAGATTCTCTTCCATCTGCTCTCTATTTTCACAACAGATCACAATGTCATCTGCAAACATCATAGTCCACAGTGACTTCTGCCTGACCTCAACTGTCAACCTGTCCATCACCTCTGCAAACAAGACGGGGCTCGAAGCCAATCCCTGATGTAATCCCACCCCCACTTGGAACCCATCTGTCACTCCTACCCCACACCTTACCATTCTCTCACTGTCCTCATATGTGACCTGACCCCACCTCTGCCACTTTTGACTTGCTCATGCAGTACCACATTTCCTCTCTTGGCACCTTATCATGTGCTTTCTCTAGATCCACAAAGATACCTGCTGCAACTCCTTCTGACCTTCTCTGTACTTCACTCTCAAAGAAAACATTGCATCAGTAGTTTCTTCCTTGGCATGAAGCCATACTGCTGTCATCTCTCTTCTTAACCTAATTTTAGCAGCTCTTTCCCATCTTTATGGTATGGCTCATTAGCTTTATCCCTCTCTCATTACTACAGCTCTGCACACCACTCTTGTTCTTGAAAATGTAACTTTTGGTTAAAACTTTTGAAATTTTTGGTCTTACAAATTTAGTAAAAACAGCTGCAAAATAGGTTTCACTTTGGGGATTATAAAGATAAAGAAATTTTGTTTATCTTGGGACCCTTAAAGGGAAACCCTGCCCTGTAAAATCAGATGTGACATAATCCAGGTGACAACCCTTATGCAACACCAGCTATTCCACCTGCATCTTACTGGATTTGAACATCCAGTTTATGAGTCTTGTTTTGGTTTTCCCTCTATTTGTCCCACTTGCTATATCTGGCTTTAATAATTTATAGGACTGCTTAATAACTTTTCTTCCCTTAACTACTTTCAAAACCCAGTATCATTACACACTACTCCTATTTCAACAGAATTGTTGGGTTGGAGTCCAACTTGTCTTTCCCCTTCCAGCTCAAAATTCATGTGGCTTATTGTTCCCGTTTCATCTGCTAAACCAAACAGAGGATATCCAGTAGGATGTGTTCCTGTTCACTTCCCCTGAAAGGAATAGAAACAGTGACAACTGCTATTGTCCTGCTGCTTCATTAACAGTAAATGGCATGACAGTTCGTCAACAATTATTGTGTCACATTTGGCTAGCTGAAAATATATTCATGAACGCATGTACCTCAGTGACTGTCACTGTCTATCACTCCTGACTCAGTCAATTTCAATCATTTCGAAGAGCTGCTGCAGCAGCTGCTCCCCATTTCTTGTATAACAAGTTAAACTGATTTTGTAATGCATTGATTATGGCTCTTAAATAACATGACATCTTGTTGTCTATTTTTAAAATGCCTGAATTTAACTCTTGCCTAGGCTATTGTGAAATGGTCCAAGTAAAACTTCTATGCAAAAGGTTTTATCTGGGTGGATACTTCCTGTGGGTGTCAGGTGATTAGCACTAAATAAACACTAGTGTAAAATGAAAGCATGGTGATAAGGAAGATAAGCTTTGGTAAATAACTAAGACAAAGACAGCCTGAAAATATTGGTGCATGCTACACGAGAAAGTTACCAATAGATTGAAAGCAATATGAGAAAAATAAATGTATGATTAGCAAGATGTTTCACTTGCTATCATCTATTAAAATCATATCTTTATGAAAGTCAATACTGAAACAAGTATTGCAACAATGGAAAGGCCATAGCTTTACTTTTATTGGTCACCAGGACATAAAAATTGCACATATATTATCACTGATCAAATCTGACAAAGTATAGAAAATTCTGCATTATACAATATGTGCAAATTATCACATCAACACACATTCAACATCTCTGGCTCGTTCCACCAGAGCACTGAACATACGCCAGGTTAATTCACATTATGTCCACAATAAGCTAAGAAAAACAGTAAGTTACTTACCTGCATCTTTACTATGGCCTCTGTTGCACAGGCCAAGGGTCCGCCTTGGTACCTACTGGTTGCTAGCGAAAACTATTCCCCAACTGGCTGACAAGTGGTTGCTAGCTGTTGCTGGGTGAAATCAATCACAAAGAGGGTGTTGCACCAAAAAAAACATCTTTGTGATTGCCTTGGTTGCAAGCCATAGTTGCTTGTAGTTTGCATGGAAGATGCAGAGTTGTCCGCAAACACTCACCAACTATTTCCCAAGTGTTACTGAAACTTGAAAAAGAGCAATGCAGTTGCACCTTTTAAAACATCTTAGTTGTAGCCACAGGTAAGGCAAGACTTTTACTTTAAAAGTGACCATTCTCCATTTCCAGTTTGTGTGCCACTTTTTAGTTTCACTACTGCTCGGATAGTAGTTGGCAATTGTTTGAAGACAAGTCATGGGCTTCCATACAATCCATACCATAGAAAATATAAAACATGGACATAGCTTGGAAAAATTAACCCACTATGGAAGTGCTTTAAACCCACATTTTATCTGAAGGCTGCCAGATAGCGACAGCTGTGGTTGCAAAAAGGTTTCAGCTCCTTTAGAGGTCTGTGAGAAAACAGCTTTCTGATTTAACCTCTAGATTTTCTGTATGAATAACTTGTTTTGGGTTTGTTTTATAAATCTTGCTCATGCTGTGTTCCATCTCATCTCAAGGTTTCAGAACTGGAGTTCAGAAACCAATGCTTGACATCACAGTAGCTACATCCATCTCTTACACTGTCAATAGAAATAACACATTTTTAACTGCATAACTTTTTTTTTTAAACAAAAAGCATTTTCAGTGGATCTTTTTTCTTCAGTTGAGTGTTTTAAATGATGTACAGGAACAGAACTCAGTTTAGATATAATGCTTTCTCAAATGTACACTTTGAGACTTGGTGACCAGAAATAATATTATCTCAATGCATAACTAAGGCAGTGTGCATGCATAGAGGAGGACTAACAGAGCAGCCAAATTAATAACAGCTGGATGTTTATGTGCAGAAGAGGATGAGAGTGCCAGTTGCTATGGGAACAGTAGTGTGTCTCCCACTCAGCTCAATAGCGGAGCAAGTGCACATTGCAGATCTATTAACGCAGATGATGCATTGATTGGCTCATTGATGGGGCTGTCAGACAAGTCGCCGGAAATATTTATCTTGACCATGCTAACCTCCTATCTGACGCTTCCATTTCCTCTCTGTCCTGGCATTTTAATTTTTCTCTCTTGCTATTTCTATGCCGAAGCTGATTTTTTTTTTTTTCATGAATGAGAGCGCAGACACAAGAGAGTAGGAGCTCAGCCGACAGACAGTTTCAGCTGCATAATGACAGCTTCTTTTCTTCCCTTCAGTGAATGTTTTCAACTGATATCTCACATTTAACAACATGCAAACAAACTTTAGTTTAAGGCTATGCTGAATGGCCTGGTGGGGACAACACATGTGCTTGTCTGCCATTCAGAGGTGAAATTGAACAGAAAAAAGCACAATAAAATATGAGTTTAAAAATGGTTTCCCTTGAGTATGTAAGCATTAGGCCTGTGGAGATTCTTCTTTTGCCAGCCATCATCATGAAGACGGTTCTCCTTCATCCAGCACCACAGTCCATTTGTCCACCCCTGCATTTGTCAAGTGCATGCTGGGAGAACGGCAATTTGGATAACAGTACCTTTGGCATTTACCAGAAGAAGGCGTGTTAATGTGGGCATGGAAAAATGCCAAAGGTGCATAGGTTTTTGACACAGACTTTTCAGTTAGAATACCTGAACAAACTTTATTATTGAGTCAGAGGTCTAAAGTTCTCAAAGTTTGGACCTCGTTACAGCAAGCTGACATTCCTACAGAGATGTGAGGAAAGACAAGAGCTTCTGAAGACCTTAAAAAAATACATATTTCTCTGTAGTTAGCAGTTTTACTGGCATTTAAGTGTGTGGGCAAGTTATGACAATGTGAAAGGTGCAGCACTGAATCAAAGCCCTTTGTATCAACAATTTTGCATCTGCTAGCCATGACTTTGACACATATTTACATAAAGATGCAAGATTTGTATTATGTTTAATCTTTGCAGCACATAAGCAGCTCCAGCCTGAAACTACAAATGAAGGTTAACATTGAGCAACACAGCCACACCTGTAAGTGTGTGTGCATGAGCGTGCTGTGTAGGATTTGCTTTGTCCTTGTATCGCCAACATGAATCACCGGATTGAAATGCTGCTTTGATGCCTCGGGAGTTTCCTCCCTCCACAAATCAGGGCTGTGTTTCAACACTTGCCACACTTCACAGATCGTTGCTAAAAGCTTTCCACATTTAGTGATACTAGCAATGCTCTGCTTAAACACCTTTTGATCCACGGATGGCTCACGTGTTATGAGCAGTACAGTTTTTTTTTTGTTGTTGGTTTTTTTTTTTTAGATTTATTATATATTTATTTTTAGTGCTAAAGTAACATGGTATTACTTAGCAGGTTTGCACTTTTAAAAACCACTGTAGTAATTTTACAGAGAAGCTTTTGAGAAAAAAATCACTAAGCTGACCTTCAAAATGACAGCTTGAGGTGATAGTTGGAACAAATAAAATGTGAGTGACTTAACTGTAACTCCCAGACATGTTGAAACTTTGCAAATGAGAATTTTAATATAAGAAAGGGAGTTTCAGAAAATCTCGTAGCACATCCTTTCATGTGCTGGTATGGATGGAATTTTTACTTTGCTGCAGCGATACCAAAGACGAGCTGAAACCATAATTATCTCCCAACCCAGTGCATTTCAGTGATCATCTGTAAAACCACAACGCTGTAATGAAAGGACGGGGTGGACGCTGCAGGACTTTTGGACTAGCTTTAGATTCCACAGGAATTGCAACCAAAAAGCCATAATGTCAGGGGACAGAGACAGGTCTGACTGTTTGTGCTATCCTAATAAACAGTCAGTTTATGAACAAACCTTAGATGCAGATCTGGCCTGCACTGGATTTGCAAAGATAGCAGCATAGGGAAAACTAGAGGAAACTACTGAAAGTCTGTATTATGAATAGTTTACTATCTGGTAATGCCATAGAGTGTATATGAAAGATATCCACCGTGACATAATGCACTGGTTTGAGGACAAGCGAGCACACTTATATATAATTGGATAATGTTACCATATACACTGCATGGCCACATGCCAGACCCAGATAACTCAATAGATGATTAAAATACCAGAGTTTCACTCACCAAAACAGAAGCACAGATTTCTTGGTTCGTCTGTTGGTACAATTAACTACACAGAAAGCTATTTTGTTGTCAGATAATTGCATTAACAGTGCTTCAAAAAGGCACAGACACAAACATGCTTGAGACTTCCAGCTCAGTAGACCAAAATCTAATTAGACCAAAACTTTTTATTTATTTATTTAGTTTACAAGATATAAACATCTGCTGCAGAGTTGGGCATTTTAACACTGAAAGTCCATGGGGACTGAGCTGCTTTTAGAGGAACTGCAGTTTTAGGAACTTGCGCTGGCTTTGTTTCTCACCCCCAGAGGTTGCCTCTCTTTAATGCAGGCTCTAAAAGCTATTCAGTCCCCACAGGCAGAAACGAATTGAATCAGCCCAGTTAATTGTGGGCTATTTTCTACTAGGAATGAAAAAACTTTGACATGGTGGTGAGCAAAAGCTCTTGCAGATCCCCCCCCTTTTTTTTCCTTTTTCAGAAGGCTTTTCACATGGTATTTCTAAAGGAAATCACCAGGAGGACACATTCTCCACAGACATCACGGAGAAAGATGGTGGTAGAGTCAGAGAAGATGTAAGCCAATCTGTTCTTAGTAGAACGTACAAAAAAAATATCAGTCACTAAAATATAATGATCCGCCTGTGATGCTCAGCCACTGCATGTGACAGTGTGCGACAATCCAGCAGCCTTGTTACGCAGGCTGTCTGTAATGGTTCATCTCAGTTCATTCCAGTATAGTTAGTCTGACACATGTGACTAATATCTGAATAAAGAACCCCCACCCCCACCCCCACGTAATTATGTGGTAATTAGATGCATTCGATAAAACATAAAGCTCAAGCATTTAACTAATAGAGTGTGTTAGAGAACAGGAAGAGGTACAGCAGATTAAAAAAAAGATGCTCTTGTGGAACTTGCTCAATACAGACTGGATAGTAGAGAAAACTGTTAATTTACCAATGGTGTTACTGAGTCTGTTGGAAGGTCAGATCGTTACCAATACCCTTATTGATTCCTGATTAATTTTCAAATTTTTTGGAAGTAGGTAAGTAGCCCAATGTGGGTTTTCAGAATCAGTACAGCTGTTTTGTTATCTCTGTGTCTGATCAGAGCAGAATCAGTGGGAAAAAAGGCTTACGTGTGGCCAAAGTATGCAAAAAAGCTTCATTGCAAAACAATGACTGGCATCACTGTTTTGCAACAAGAAACTGTCGGAGCAACATGCTCATGTTGAGAAAAGGAAGTGATAAGCTGGGAGGTATGTGATTTCAGGCGATTATTTGATTGCCATCTCTCACAACAAACTCACCTTTATAATGAATAACAATTAAAATACAAGCAGTGATCAAAAAATGCTATGATGTTTGCTTTTGTGAAGCTAATCTGCTTTTATTCTTCCTTTAGTCTTTGCTACTGGGTTGGACTACACACAATTCTATGATCCATGAATAGAGCAAAAAGTATTTTAGACACAAGAAGGCTCTATTTTCAGCCAGAGTAAAAGACCTTTTCCAAGAGCTGATTTTAGAGGAAATTATAGGATTCAAAGGGAACACGAACGTCACTCTACTGAGCCACTGAACGGCCACTGCATCTTACATGGTGACTCACTGGGAACATTATGCATCTTTAAACACCTGAAAGGTAAACCAAACATATTGAGCACCAATCACATGCGCACACATTTTAGTATGCTTGAGCACACTCTAAAATGTGCAGTAACTAGCTGGAGTTTGCACTGGCAACTTTGCAAGTATGACTGCTGTGCATTGCTCATCGTTCAGTTCAATAATGTAGGCTACAACAGAGAATGGGTAAAGCTACAGTCATCCCAGCTCCTGCTACAGTACATCTGTTTTTGTCCAAATAGTAGGAGGAGGAGCACTGACATTTGATATGCAAAGGCCTTCTAATCCCCCAAGTGCATCCCAGCAAGTACGCATATCAAAGAGTGCTTTTTTTTCTGGCAAAATAAACCTACTATCACTTTTAATACCAAACTGACTCATTCTTTTGCCTGCAGAGAACTTCATCATAGAAGCTGAGGTATTAAGATCCCCTTTGTCGTTTTAGCTTAGACTCATTCCCAAGCTAAATCTGCCTGCACGCACAAGACATTTCCCACCATCAATGTGACATAACAGAGTAGTAGCTTTGTGTGGGTGATACCAAAATCTAGCAGGTATAAACATTTTTTCCTCCAAACTGCAGTGACACTAAGAACATCAAATAAGCTTGCACTCCTTGCTTTTTGAACTCTGCAGGGTTAAGTGCTCTACTCGCAAAAAGGCAATGCAGCTGGTCGGGTAACATTTGCTGACTCATTGGCACAGTCATTTCTATGTATGATCTAGCCACTATAACATCACCCACCAGTTTCAGGACTCTGAATTTTGAATAGCTTTTAGGTCACCGCCATGTTGTGTTTGTACAACCAGAAATGACCTTTTTTTTTTCAGATAGTTTCATTGAAAATACACCTGTTCATCAAAGTTGACATGTTCTTAACTTTAAGCCTTAACAAGTCTTAAAGTCTATGGTGATTAATTGATGTGTGGAGCATATACTGTATATAAAAGATGGACATAGACACCATGGCACCACCCATTGGTTATCATAGTTTTGTTATGAAGCCTTGAAATTAATTCTTTTACCATCTTTGTGTTTTTAAACTGGACGTGATGCGTGAAGAGCTAATCAAACTGAGAAACCAAGGGATACTGCATGTTCATGGGCTAGCAACATGTATATCATATGGTAAAGCATCTTCTGCTTTGGCCCTTAAATCGTCAGGTATGTGTTTACTAAGTCATAGAGTGAGGCAGCTGATTGCTGTTCTCCCATAGCAGAATGGGTTTTTGCAACAAGAGGAGTCACCTCTTCACCACTTCATTTTTCATCCCTAGAGGCTTCTGCTTTATTTTCACTCAAATAACCTCAAGGTAAGTGCCACTCTACTTCTATCCTGTTAGGAAAGCATTACTAGTTATTAAATTGGTTCTACCTGTGTATCCATCAGACAGAGAAGCTGCACTCATGTTAAGATGTTAGGACCAGCTGTAAATGCCCTTGAAGGCCAAAAAAACTTATCGACAATAGCATCTATTTCTGTCTGACTGATGCATCCATTTCAGAGGCCATTACTGTCAAAAAACACACACTCAGACCCGGAGGTGTCGTCATGAATAATTCCTGAGCAACTCTTGCAGGCTACTTCCTGTTCTGGTTCTGTCTGTGTGGGTATGTTTATGCATGAGGCATTCATTATTGAACTCTGAAGAGCACAGATATTCTGAGATCCCATCCAAAGGGGATGACTCAAGCATCCATGTTCAACTTCCATCATTACATAAGCTGGGAAGGTGAAGAGGTGCTCTACAGACAGCTAAATTGTGTGGAGAACAGAGAGAGCAGCGACAAAGCTGATCAAAAGACACAAGTTACAATTTTAGCACAAGTGTGTGAGGACATGAGTTCCGACTCTCAACAAGGAAAAGCCGTGCCAGATGTCTGTTACACAGCCCTCATTGATTTCCTACTCTCGCAAAATTGGTGGTGGTGGTGGCTTGTTTCTATGGTTACAGTCAGCGAACGTGAAAGGATGTCCAAGAACGTTTGAAGGCACTTTGCCTTTAAAAAAACTGTGATGCAATCGCTGACATACTTGGGCCAACTCTATCATTCTGTGTCTCTCCTTTTATCTGTATATCACTGTTACTGTCTTTTCTTCTTCTGGGACCCATATACTTCGTTTCTACTCCGATTTGAGCACTAAAAGTGCTTCTTTCTACAAGCCCCATTCATTCACACACTTTTTTTTTTTTATATCTAATCGCTTTGTCTAACAATCACACACACATTCTGATGAAACCATCAGTGCAACTCAGGGCTCCGTATTTTGCCCAAGGATACTTCGACAGACTGGAGTAGCGAGGAAATCGATCCACAGCTACCCTTCCTCTTCCTCTGAACCACCCAGCAAGCCCATGTGTTTCTGAGACAAGGTCAGCCACATTGCACAGTCAGTCATCTTTGCCATTCTCCATTTATCACTGCAAAAGAAAACTCAGCAAAGGAGAAGCTTTGAACCACAGTATGAACAACTGTGCTGTAAACACGACCTCTATCAACTCATCTCTTTCTGTGCACCAATTTCCTGCTGCAAGTTTAAACATAAGGAAGATAAAATGCTTGCTTTGACCTGAACCAGTGCACAGATATGGGCATAATTAGGTTTAATCTAATTCTCACCACACTGTACAGTACAGTGCACTCAGATGTTGCTCCTTTTTTTTAATGAATCAGATTTTTTTTCTTTTCCCAACTCTGTTTAAATATATCAGAATAGCTCATATATAAGGCATATATTATTAAGGCCACTCTCAGAAAATATTACAGGAAACATCTGAACATCTGTTGGGAGAAAATGCACTTCTGTGCATTTGAAAAAACAAAAGCACTTTTCTGCACTTGTACAGTCCCTTTTAACTTAAGGAGGGTATAAAAATCAATTCAGTGTTTCTCAATCACTCACTCACCCATGCAAATGCACAGCAGTGGGAATAGAGCTGACATGTCACATCCAAAGTTGCTGTTGGAAGCAACTCTGGTTGTGGCCACATGCAAAAAAAAAGGACAAGTAGTCTTTTTTTAATAGAAAAAACTTGTTTATTAAATAAATAAATACTGCACTTTGTTTTACACAATAAGTTATGCAGGACATTTTTACCCAGGTGATAATGGCTCTTAAGAGATCCTTAGAGGATGTACGGTACTTTTTTTTTGTTGTTTGTTTTGGTTTTTTTGTGTTTAAATGTCATTCTCTCCTCCATCCCCCTTCCCCCACATCACCCCACTAGTTCTCAGCTTAATAAGCTGAGTCCATCTGTCAGTAAAGAGAACAAATCACAGTTTTAGAGGTTAGTGTGATATTACACCCCTCCCACTCAGACACACACTCACTCATACAAGCAGCCAAACTCTGTAGCATCCTCAAATATTAGCCAGTAATTCCTTTGCACTGGTGAGTTGGCTGCAACATACACTGTACAACATTTACAATATGCCACAGTCAAGCTCTGAGATTCAGAGCAACAATTTACTGATCCCCTCTGGATTAATTCAGCTATACGCTATACAGTTGAACTGGTGCCAGCCCAGCATTTCTCGTTACCTCCCAAACATCCCTCTTTCCCCACCTCCAAACACTTGGGGATCACATTCGTACCAACATACTCTCTCCTTCCTCCCCTCCAACAGTCCACATATAAATCAGCCCTTTTCCATCCACAGTTGTTGTGCTACATTTCATTTTCTCAGTCTTTCAGTCTCTGCTTTTTTGTTTTTTTGTTTTACACCTTACACTGATGCCTGAGTGATTAAGGTGCAGCAGTAGGATTAATTTACTCTGCGCAAATGCATCCTTGAAATCCACTCGTCTTTCACAGATTCTTTCGGCATCCTTATTCCACCGCAGTAACACATTCGGTAGATTTGCTTGTCTGTCCAACACACATCAGTGTGGGTTTAGCTGCATCTCTGCAGAAGCATATTGAGGGAATACACCATGCGCTCCCGCAGGTCAGTAGGGCAGCCAGACTTCAGCAGGGAGCTGAGTTTGAAGGTTTTGGAGACACGGTCCTCATTAATGTATGTCAGCATGTACTCATCTCTCTGGCAACACAGGATGATCTTAGTGTGATCGTGGTAAAAGTTGACCTTTGAAGACAAAAAGAGGGTCGATCAATTACAATCTTTTTATAATGTTTTTGCTATTTGTATAATCAGTATGATCTTTGATTTATCATCTGACGTGCATTGCACTCCAACTATGCTACTCTGAGCATGCCCAGCAGCTGCTATGTTGCTGTGATAATGTGTTTACCTGGAAAGTGCCGTCATTAAACAGCATCATGAGGGCGCGGTCTGACTTGAGCCACTGGAGCAGGTAAAGTCTGGGCATGTGTGCATCGGTTATAGTGCCAAGGTCCCCGCCCTGAGAAAGCAAAAGAGCAGAACATCAGGTTTAGACAGGCTGCAACGTCTCTAAGGCTACAGGGTGTGGAAAGACAAAAGAAACATAACAGCAGCATAACAAGATAAAGCCTAAACAAATGAACAGAGTGAAGGTATAAAGATTTTTTACTTACATCCATGAGATTTTCCTCCATGTAATGGGAAAAGTACTTGAGTACAGTGACCTGCCCAACAAAGTGTTCAGGAACCTCGCAGGTGGGAAAGACGGAGCGCTGGCCCAACTCCGCATAGTAATGGATGGTCCTAAAAAACCCCAAAAATAAAAGATAGGTGGATTAGGTTAGATGGCATTCTTGCATAATTTGACATGAGCAAGCTTATACAAGCTGTAAATGTTGTGACTAATAACTTTCAAATTTAAGTGTTGAGAAAGAATACACACTTTCTATCAGGCAGGAGGCTCATGTGAGTGCCATTGTTGAAAAGAACTCCCACGGTGTGATCAGATAACTGATAGCCAAAACCGTACTTGTTGGAATAATCCACCCATTTAGTCACCCACTGCAGATTGCAGCTGGTTGAGCCCTGAGGAATGTCACTGGCTGTAGTATGAGAAGACAGAGAAGGAGGATTATAATACAAAGATGTAAAGAAACAATAATCTTAAGTGTACAACAGAATGCAGCTAAGGTGTGTATGCATAGGTGATGACTTTGTAAGTTCACTCACCTTTAGGCATATTCTCCAGGCATCCCCGCAGCACACTTGCCACCGTCTCAGCCACACTCCCCGTCGTGCTGTCTTCCAAGCCTTTTGAAGCAATAACAGGTGATCATTTAGCTTGACATCACAATGGTACTGAACACTCCAGCTATAATATCAGATTTCTATAAAAACCGATTTTCTTTCCATAATACACACAAAAAAAGAATTCCAGCATGTCTCTGTTCTGTAAAATGTGTGGGTGACCTTACATTCACTACTGCTGCTGCAGCTTCCCAGACTCCCCCTGACGATCAGACGGATGGTGTCTTGCGTCGTCGGGGACTGGCTCTCTGTTGCCGGGGCAACGGGGCTCTCGGCAGATGGCGGAAGTAGACTTCCATTCTGAGGTGGGAATGAGTGACGACAGGGTTTAGAATCTGTGAGTTTAGATCATCTCTTCCTACTATGACTCAGTGGTCACCCACAGATGCAAAGTGGTTGGCTTAAAGGTTGAAAATAAGTGCTTTTAGAGTGTTCCGAAAAATGTGCTCATTATAAAGTTTTGGTACAGCACCAGAATGACTCATTGGATTCTCCTCAACATGATATCTCAGAGCTGTTTAACTGGGGTATGAATAATCTACCTGCAACATCACCCACACTCTTGTAAATATCCTGTTTTCTATTCTTACCTCTGACATCTTTTTGCTGTGTTGTTGGCTGATGACGGTTCTCTCCAAGTCATGCTGCAGTTTGTAGATCTCCTCTTCCTCTTTGGTCAACTTATCTATGAAGGACAACAGAAGCACAGAAAAATGAGAGCATGACCTTCATAACCAGCTCCAGGGTGATAAAACGTTTCATGCATGCTCAGTCTTAAAACTAAGTGTAATGATGCCTCAGGTTCGAGCATAATTTAAGGCTCAAATACAAACTGCTAGTGTGACAAGTGGTATATTAAGAAGCATATAAGGACTTAAATGTTATTGCAATACTCACTCAGAGTCTCGTAGTACTTGACCTTGTCCCGCTTCCCACCAAACAGTGCAGCAGCAGCTTTCTTGAAGAAGCTCTTGGCGGGACTAGAGACATGGAAATCAGGTGCTGAATGGCAGCAGCTAGCAGGCAGACGTTCTGGGCTGAAGCCCTGTAAAGAATGAAAGTGGGTCATTATGCATCTAGTGGGAAGGTGGTGGTGGTGGTGGTGGGGGTTCATTGTTAAACTCCTACACAGTGACAGTCACAGAGTATAACACAGAGAGGTGACAATCATGTCTAACCTGTGTGAAGAAGTCATGCCTTAGAATGTGCTCCAGGTTGGGTCTGTCCTCTGGCATCTTGGCCAGCAGGCTGGCAATTAGTTGCTTAGCCTGTGGTGACAGGGACGAGGGAAGGGAGTAGCGGGCTTCTCTAATACACCTGTATGTCTCCTTCAGGTTGGTGGTTTCAAAAGGAGGTCTGCCCAACAACATTGTGTACCTGGAGTGGGAAAGAGAGCATTGAGTGAGCGAGCAATTTAGTCCTCAGAAAATGTGCAGGCAGTTTATCACACATTTCTAATTGAAGGAAGCAAGACAAGAATATGCCTGTCCATGAAATATTATACCAATATAGATCTAGTTTCTTAATAAGTTATAACTAAACCTTTTGAAATTCCCTAATGTTTATAGGATTTATAGGTATCCTACTCACATTACACAGCCTAAGGCCCAGATGTCTGATTCACAGCCATGGCCCTGCTTATTGAGAACCTCAGGGGACAGGTAGTTGGGAGTCCCGCAGATCGTCTTCCTCCTGTTTCCTGCTGGCTCCAACTTGGCAGCCAGACCAAAGTCCCCGACCTTGAGGTCCATCGTCTCGTTCACAAAAAAGTTACCTGTCGGGAAGAAAGGGAATGAGATGATGAGCACTTGATATTCAACCCAGGATCAAAGCAGATCAAAGCATGAGCACAGCAAAAGATCGAGCATAGATCCTCTTTTGATGAACTGACTGAAAGTTAGTTACAAAAATACACTTAATGTATCTAAAAAAATATGCACAGCAGTGTAGTATTTCACCATTGCACTCACTAACCAAGTTTCAGGTCTCTGTGAAGGATTTCTTGTTCATGCA
Source organism: Pterophyllum scalare (assembly GCA_024447675.2). Classification (NCBI taxonomy): domain Eukaryota; kingdom Metazoa; phylum Chordata; class Actinopteri; order Cichliformes; family Cichlidae; genus Pterophyllum; species Pterophyllum scalare. The sequence goes on along the minus strand of JAMQGT020003616.1, from coordinate 9,049 downwards.
GGTACTTTAGTCCAGACACAATCTGCCTCAGGTAATAACGCACCTCTGGTTCGGTAAGCACTTTGCGGACCTTCAGGATATGGGCTAGTGACTGGAAAAAGACCAAGCATACAGAAGAGACTAATTATAGAGCTTTCCAAGAAATAAGCATTGTCCTCTGTAAAGAAAAGCTTAATCACACTTGACTACTTTCTTTAATCTCTAAAATTGTGGGGAGTTATAGGTTTTCTGCTTCCTACAGTTAATTAAAACGCTAAAGCTTTTTTATAGAGGGGGCACACTCTGAATACCAAGTACTGCCTCGCTGCTTTTGGGTGCAATGCAGGTGTTAGTCAAATTTGAAACAGTGGTGGTGAGATCATTTAAAATTTAGTATGCGGGACAACAGCACTTACTTTTCTACTGCAGTACTCCAACAGGATGTAGATGTTCTCCTTGTCCTCGAAATGGTGATAAAAGTGCACGATGTGTTTATGGTGCAGTACTCTGTGCAGCTCAATTTCTCTGTCAATCTAGCGGAAGAAAAGACAAAACGGTCACGATTTTAAATGCCTACATTTTTTAAAAAATCTGCTGCCTTGTTGAACACCAGTGAGCTCAAGCCCCGGAGTTGTGCGCTTACCTTCTCCCGTTGGTGAGGTTTGGAGACGCGCGCATGTGGAATGATTTTGGCTGCGTAAACTTTGCTGGTGGAGAGATCCGTCATCTCATAACATTTAGCAAACCCTCCCTGGAAAAAAAGGGGAAAAAAACAATGTTAACATGCTTTGTCTTCAGGTTATGTGGTAAATCCCAAGAAAAAGTGGAGTGCAGACTTTATGCTACCTTTCCCAAAACTTTTCCACGGCAGTAGCACTTCCCCGTGGCAGGATCAGTGATTATCCTGGCCATTTCTGAGGGTGCGCTGCGCTCATCCATTTTCTTTCGGCGAGGCTCGCAGGATCTCTGCGTCGATTCACACATGGTGCTGCTGTTTGTCTGTTGGGGCCCGACAGTTCTCTGTACTTCCATGAGACGTGATTTTGTCGTCCTGCACTCAGAATGCAGCCCCGAGAGCCCGTCCAGGAGTCTTTATACTCTGGCACCCAACCCTCCCCGCTGTCTGCCGCCCTCTCTCTGACGTCACGCGGCGAAATGAGAGAACGGGGTCTGGGCGATATCGATTACCTCACATGTACGTTTGTGTTGGCAGTGACACAGATATGAAAAAATACATAAAGAGGCGTGTGGATCCTGGAGGCTTAAATTATCATATATTTATATATTTTTTGCAATAAGCAGCCGCATTCACTTTAATATAAAAAGCAGCCATGTGCTTTAGGTTAATTATTTAATTCATGATATCCAGGCAGATAAATAGCTCTTAAATTCTGGTGCAAAATATATTTATATGCCCACTATGCTGAGGACAACCATTTGTATTCTATTCATGCTCACATTATCCGGTTTTTGCTCCGAGCTCAGTTTGGAGCACTAGCGTCCTCAGGTGGAGATTTTGGACACTATTCAGAGTAAACCGCAGGTTTCCGACGTGGTTCACTACGTTTATCAACATCTACGCATGCAATGCATGGCAACCGAACAGTCGCACGTGGGACTTCATTGAACTGGTTAGTGGGATGCAAACTGTGGTACAGTATAAGCGCAGAGGATGCAGAGGTAGATTTTGTTTTCAGAGGTAGTTCATTTGTAATAATCTCTGAACAAACCAAAAAATAGCAGCATTAAAAGACAATTATTATTGCAGATTTTTCAGTGATATGCACATGGCAGAGTTCCGCCACATGCAAGGCTGAAAATTCTAACTGCATGTGTAACACAAACAAACCGGAGAGATTGTCATTGGAAAATTCACAAAAAATTAGGCTTAAATATTCCAACACATGTTCAGATCACTGTAAACAAACAAGCGAAGCTTATCCATAGTTATCATAATAAAATGCATGCATCTCTGTATTGCAAAGGGCTCAGATGACCATTTATGGTTATAGTGTGGCTGTGCGTGTCATAACTAGGTGTATTGTCGGAAGACCCAACAAACCAATCTCAAAAATGACTTCAAGCAAGACATTTATTTTAAATCATACACACGCACACACATAGAGACACACAAGTAAACATGGCATTTGAATTTAACTTCAACATCACAAAACCAAAGTGAAACAAAACTATTCACAGTATCTCTTGCAGCATGCTAATAGGACATTTATTAGAGCTGATGCTGGAACTAAATTATCTGCAGTGAGAGAGCACTCAAAGAGAGGTACAGCCACAGACATATTCTTTACAGTGATACATGATAACATTTACAGCAAGGATTTCTACAATATGGCTCACACTGCATTGGTTCTGAAAGTGCAGGGACTGAAAAAAATACTGCAGGCGTCAAGTGAAAACATTCTGACATTTTGTTGCTTAGTCAGAGTCCTTCTTTGTTTAGAGACATCTTTGAAAGATCACTTAGGGTCAGTGTTTATAACTGACAGACTGCCAATTTATGCTCTCTTTGTCTGGGATTCATATCATATTATTTTGCACTTACTGTCCAAGAACAAAGTCCCTGGAGGGTTGAGTGCTGTTTTGAGTGACAGTTCTGGAAAGACACAGTCATTTATTGCATCACTGTGTTTGGTTCACTTTTTTTTTTTTTTTAGGTAGGAGCGCACAGTGCCGATGTCGTAAGCAAAAGTCTGGTCAAGTCCAGAACCAGCGGACAAATGCTGTGGCCAGTTAGGGAAAGGAAAACGGCAAGCGATAACAAGCGCGTCATCTGAAAGCTCTTTCACCAGCTTCTCTCCGAGCACCTCCATCTGTAAACCAGTGAGAGAAGCCAAATTAGCATGGCATCAAATGATCGCCAGCAAATGAAAGAAATCATGCTTCACAGGAAAACCACTCACCACTCCCGGAGCAAGGAATGCTGTCACATTATTATATGAAGACAAATCAGTCTAAAAGAAACAGACAAACATGGTCAAATTACAGCTATTAACAGATATAAAAGTAAAGTCGTTTCCATCACAGTCTTACTTTCCAGAAATCTTTTTTAACAAAGACTGCCTGCCCGGAGTGTGTTCCTGTCCAGCGGGCCTTACTCCTAGCATACGTCACTAAAATGGAGTTTATCTCAAAGCCTGTGCACTGAAAACCAGCAGCAGAGGCTGCAAACACCTAGAAAGCAAATAAATGGCATTTACAAAACACTCACATTCAAACTCCAGCACTGATTCAAATCATGACATATCAGTCTAGCTTGCACAGATATGTTTTCTTGTAAGAGAGGCACATTCCCTCACCAGTCTTCCATCTCCTGATCCCAGATCTGCTAAACGACCTGATCTGCCCTCGAGGAGCCTCATCACGTTCACTGTCTGATCTTTACTGGAGGGCAAATAGGGCACCTGGACCACAGTGCAAGCATGCAGCAAGTCAATACACAAGACAGGTAGTAGGGTAATTATTTTAGGTCTATGAAGTTAGTATATAAAAGCTTGAACATGGAGGATAATGATCTCTCAAAAATCTGTCAAAGTTGCCCTATTGTGCAACTGAAAGAATCCATTACAAAGTTATTAACATTAATGTATGTTGACTAACACACAAATTCCCTTCCATTTGATATTAAAACATGAGTGCAAAAGCTTCACATTAAATGTACTTGTGTTAACAACAGTCGAGCCTTCTGTGACTATAACCTCGAGACAGTTCTCCCACTCACTGTCAGTGGAACTGCTGCACCAAATTACAATTTCAGCAGGACCCTCTGGTTTCCAGCTGTGGTAAACAGCTTTAATCGGCCACAATGTACAAAACCATTTTTCTCCTAATATAACAGGTTTTACATGAGCTATAGCTGGGATCATGTCATTAATCCAAAACACACACACATAGAGAGATATGTTGGCAAAAGCAATATAGCAGACTGAGATTAACAAGCCATAATGGTGCATTTCTCCAAAGAAGTTAATCATAATCATAGACTTACCACTTTCTTCCTTCCCACATTTGTTGCATGGAGCTCTATGCTCCAAATGAGCAAATAATCATTGTTAATGTGCAAGTTATGTTTCACGGTGGCTGAACCGATATGATTTCATGCATGCAGCATTTGATTTGTGAGGCAGAGCAGGCAGACAAAAATGTATGAATAAAAAAATCTCAGGTACCATGAGCTTCCATGGGATTTTGCGGAAGCCTGGCACGGTGAAGAGGCTCCATAATCCATACAGTCCTGTGAGCAGAGCACCTGTGCAGGCGGAAAAGATGGGATGAGGTCTGTTGGTGGACAAGACCCTGTCATGGTCTTGCAGGATCACTTCAATGGAGTCTTCCATCGCAAACTGTTGCAGGAAGGGGTTAATAATAAATAAGGGGAAATATTTATGTGGCCTGTAATGAACAAAATGCTACCTGTATGTGAATATCTCACTCTCTCTTTTAATTAAAGTGAACTGGTTTATTTAGGTCAAGTGACACTGAGAGATAAGGATGCATCAGAAGTGCTTGTATTTAAATAATTATATATGTTTGTTTTATTTTTGTGATTATGCACAAGCCTCATTTCTACATTTTGCTTCCAAGGAGCCAGACTTTTCTTTCTTTGCACTGTTCTGTGCACTGTTGCCTCACAGTAAGAAGGTCCTGGGTTCGAATCCACCATCTGGCCAGGGCCTTTCTGTGTGGACTATGCATGTTCTTCCCCTGTCTGTGTGGGTTCTCTCCAGGTACTCCGGCTTCTTCCCACAGTCCGAAGACTGTGGAAAGAAGGTGGGGGTTAAGTTAATTGGTGATTCTTAATTGCTCACAGGTGTGAATGTGAGTTCAAAGAGTTGGCTGTATCTCTGTCTTACCCCTGTGATGACCTGTCCAAGGTGTACCCTACCTCTTGCTCTATGACAGCTGGAACAGGCTCCAGCCCCCCACCCCTTTTTTGTTTGTTTGCTTGTTAAGCCACTTAACACTGATCTATGAAACAGTTAAGCATAACAAATGGTCTGTCCTTAAAAAGGGAACTGGACAAGTGAAGGACACAAAAAAAAAGGCAGGCAGATGAACAATATCTGAATGTCATGTGTTTAAAGAAAAAAAACAGCAAAGACCTGGCACAGAAAATGAGAGATGCATCAGGTCAGTTGATCCATCTACTGTTCACTGAAGCCTTATCAGAAATGGTCTCAGTGGAAGGGTGGCTGTCAAGAAGCCATTCTTAAGGAACAAAAATGGTGAAAAGGTTGAGGTATGCCAAATTACACAAGAACTCAAGTGCAAATCATTGACAGCAGGTCTTATGAAGTGATGAACCCAAATTTGTTATCAACATGTACGAAAGAGGTCAGGCAAATGGTACAACTATCATTGTCTACAGCCCTCTGTAAAATATGGTTGGCTGCAAGTGCTGCATTTCAGCCAGTGCTGTTAAGGATCTTATCAAAATTTATGGAATTATGAACACAAGATTTTGATCCATCATGCAAAACATCTGGAAAGCAGCTGACTGATACCAACTTAATTTTTCAGCATGGCAATGACCTCAAACACACTGCCAATGTAGTAAAAATATACAGATAGAAAAGAAAAACACACAAAGGAACACTATCAGTCATGGACTGGCCTCCCCAGAGCCCGTATCTCAATATTACTGAAGCAGTGTGGGATCATCTTGACAGAGAATGGAACAAAAGGTAGCCAACATCCAAAGAAGAGCTTTGGGTGTCCTTCAAGAAGCCTGGAGAACTTTTCCTGAAGACTACTTCAAGAAGTTATAAGAAAGCTTGCCTAAGAGAGTTTAGGCTGTGTTGAAGAATAAAAATGGTCATACCAAATACTGGCTTGTCACATTTGTACAAACTCTGCTTTTGTCTTATATATATATGTTTCCATGTACTGTATGTTTGCACATTTCAGCAAATGGCTACATCTATTTTCCATTTTCCTAGCAAAATATAAAGGAATGAAGGGTGGTTCAAGACTTTTGCACAGTAGTGTAGTTACTTGAAAGTATTGATTAATGGCACTAAGTGTTCCCTCCAACACAAATCAGTGATCACCAAGCTACGCCTTCTGGTCACGAACTGTCTCTTGCTGGGGTTATAAAAGCAGAGACACCCACATACAATAAAGACCAGAGCTTCCTTTGTGACGACTGTGTGGTTCTATCAAATTCTGCCGCGTCATTTACAGTGAAAAAGTCAGGCAGTGAAAGGAGCTGTGGATTTCTTTCTGGATATTTTTTAAGAACGGATATTTTGCTGATTCAATTTAATCACTTAGAACTGGAACTTCAGCCACTCTTACCTTGTGTGACCAGACCGTTAAACAGTATCTGTGGATAAACTTGGGCTTTGTCAAATGTTCAGCTTTATTTGGTGCAGAAATGCAAATACCCAGCACGTTCTCTAGTTCCATGCTATTGCTACTATCTCATCTTCTCAAGCCAGTTCCTTCCTGCACATGAGAAACTGTCATGGTCCTGGGTCCTTTTGACCCAGTGTGTTTTGTTTATGCTTTGTTTTGTATTGCATTTATCTTTTCTGGGTTTCTTTTGTTGTGGGGTTTGGTTATGTTTTGATTTCTAGCGCCTTGTGTTCCCCGGTGTTCAGTGTCTAGTCTGCGTCTTTGTTTCCTTGTCTGACTTTCTGTTTTATTTTGATGGTCTTCCAGTCCCTGTGTGTTGTGTTCTGTTTTGCTTCCCCTTGTCATTAGTATTATTTGGTTCACCTGTGTTCCCAGCTGTTTCTTCTTCCCTCATCACACCTCTTGTGTATTTAAGTCCTGTGTGTCCTCTGTTGTCATGTCCTTGTCAGTATTTTGTCTATGCTTGACTCCTGGTCCATTTTTATGTTTTTGCCTTCTGTCCCGCACCTGATAAAATAAAGCTTTAATTTAATTTAAGCTTTCTGACTGGCGTATCCTGCACTGGGGTCCTCTTCCTTGCCTGCCATAGCGTTACATGACAGAAACCGTGCATGACTGCGCAGCTCAAACACAGAAGTCTAATGGTATCTGTTCCCGTACTGCTGCAGTCACTTTTATTTCCTAAAACTCTCCTTTGTACATCTATATTCACAAGGCATTGTCATCACACTGTCCTATGTACCTCATGGTTCCTTCCACCCTGTCTTCCCTGCTCTGTTCCTGTAATGTGAAGAGCGTGATCTCCTGTGTCCTTGGCTACCGATGAACAATCCTCTCATCAGTTACACATTAAAAGGGCGAGCAAGAAAGCACAAATACAGACCCGACAAGGAAGTAGACCGTTGAAGTTTAGGGTTACGAGAGATTATCCACTGATCTCAAATAAAACTGGCAACCACAACTTCACCCTGACCTCTCTGTACCTGTGAAGGGCACGATAGAAACTGTTCAGCCAAAAGAGTTGAAATCCACCACTTTTTATCCTTTAGATATTTAGAGTTATAGCAAAGTATAGTAACCTTACTTGGGCTTCTACAAAAAAATCTCTCTATAGATACAAACAAACAGCAAAACTGACTTATGTAAAAGTCAGCCAATCCTGAGTGGACAGGATGAAGCTCCTGTTCTTTTCAAACTTCACATATTGGAACACATCTAACAGCTGGAAGGGAAGAGGGGAAAATATGTTTACAATAATATTACAAGAAACTCTAACAAACAAAACATATGCATTGATATAAATTAGAATGCTGTTTATTTTAAACAGGCTCGTTATACAGATTCAAATACACTCAGTTCCAAAGTGGCTGAGCATTGTGTTTAGAGAGGCCACTGTCATATGACTACATTTATTTCCACAAAGGTGTTGATTACACACACTTTATATTTTGCACATATACAGAGATCAGGGGAGAAACCATCAAGCCTTAGTGTGTGCCATGTGCAAATATTTTGTTCAATTCTATCCCTCTGGCACTGTGTTGACCTGCAAATGACCCAGTGTTTTCCTGCATTGGGTTTGCTTTTGCTTGAGTGCAGTTGTGTGTGTGTGTGTGTGTGTATTTATCTCAGAGCTTTCGTGTATTTTCTCAGTTTGCTGACGGCCTTTTAGGTTGTGTGGATGAGGAGAATTAAATCTGGAGTTTAGAGGGTGCAAGGGTTCAAAAATGTTCTCTACTGTTATAAAGAGAGCAAGGTATTTCCAACCAAAATAGAAAGAAATTAGGGTTTGGCTCAAGACTATTGCACATTACTGTAAGTGGGTATGAGAGTAAAATACAACACAAATTCATTGTGATTGTCTGCCTTGATTATCTGGCTAATATTCCATTTCATAAATAAAGTACATAAATAATCCACATAATAAAAAGACTGTTTCTAATTTATTTTACTGCCTTTCTGTACTGCTGTTTTTGGCTACTTATTGGAAAATAAGATCTAAGATCAGCATTGGGAATTCTGAATTCTGAAATGCTACATATACATAAGAATGTATCATTTTGGTCAGGTGCCTTTTTAAATAAATTGGTTACTCTGTAGGTTTGTAAATTATCATAATAACGTGAGTTTAAAAAAATCATGTTTTTCTGTGTGTATTTCATAGGGAAAGCAACATACAAATAACTGAAAATTCTCTCTTTCTAAACGACTTACGTCCTCACTTCATTACTTAATGGAGTCACGTACTGCTGTTATTCATTACCACAGGACAGCCTCTATGAGTTTCCACAGCACATACCACCAGAGCAGCTTTTCCAACAGCAGGTGGGGCTACAGTGACCTTTTGCTCGCCCACAAACCTTCTAGAAAAGTTCAGTATTGAGGTCATGTACCGAAACTATCTGAAACAGCAATCCTGTTTATTTTCGACAACGAGGATCTCCAACAGTACAAACTACCCTGAAAGAGCTACTTTCAGACGCGCAGACATATCTTGAGGGTTTTGGATTCTGGACGCAGTCGGTTAACTGTGCGTTAACCGACTTAAAGCAGGACGGACGCAAAAAACAGCTCGGTGTGTGTGTGTGTGTGTGTGTGTGTGTAGACTGGGAAAAATTGTAAAGTAGTAATAAAGTCTAATATGTTATTGACGCTTGTATCTCTGCAGCTTACCTGACCCTCCCCTTCGGTCTGC